>CAVLJG010000008.1:22868247-23103887 GCA_963669975.1 Acanthoscelides obtectus
TTGAGATGGATCGACTTTGTTGGTCACATCTAACTTGGTTTTCACGCTGTTCTGTGACGAATTTTTTGGTTTAATTATCAAAGGTGGTCGTTTGGCTTTTACTACGTCACTCCACTTCTGCACGCTGGCATTGGGTGCTCTATCGTATAATGTTTTAACGACGCTGAAACACTCCTTGGTTTGTTGTAACACATCGTTGGTTTTTTGTTCAAGACTGTCCAATCTCCTCGATATTTTTAGGTTTTGTATAGCAATATTACTACAGTCATTAATGTCTCTAAATACCATTTTATGTGTTTTAATGGAATTACCACCATCACTGGCGTTCCTACAGAATATCACCTGCCTATATTTGGTATATCACGGATTTATCTTAGATTAAAAATTACTCTTGAACTCCCCAATAATTTCTTTGCAAATTTGATAACTCGATTTTTTTAAACCGATGTGCGGTTTTCGCTTAAAAAGCATGACAAACAATATCGGTAATATGTCAATATTACCATGGAGAGAAAAAAATATATTTTTTAGGTGAAAACCGCGCTTCGGCCTAAGACAATTCAAGAAATCAATTCTGAACATAAATGAATAGACTTATTTTTTATATTAAGAAAAGTATCTCAAAAATTAATTTTCAGGATATACTTTCATTTGAAGTTTACTTCTTAAACTGGACCCAAAAATCGCCCTCTTAAATATTGACATTAATTAGGAATCATCGCACGTCGATACACAGGTTGTCTGCCTCTAAAAATGCTTTAGCATAACAATACTTGCATGGGGCTTCGTCATAAAAAAGTGAACAACTTTTACCCTACGCTTCAAACTTTTTATGCATAAGTGCATTTTTATGTTCGTATTCTGAACAAATTGCCTAGCTTCTCTGAGAAGAATCCATTCACAGAAAAAGTGAATAAATGCACGAAAAAAAGAAACAGCTTCCCGGTCCCTACAGTGCCCTTTTGTATCCGTAAGGGTAAAAACTAAGTTGAAAGTTCCGTTATCTGGTGTTCCCAGTTGCCACCGTTCGGTAAAAAAAAAACCGAAATTGTTATGGGAGGACGATTTTCATGGATAGAGATGACTGCTGAGACAGAAATAAATTGGATGGTGCCATAGAATCGTAGTGGAGAAATGGGAAAAGTGGGTGGTCATTTATTATTTCTCTGGATTTAGTTCAAACAATTCCGAACTCCTGCAGCATCTAATTTACATATTTATACTTTTGAAGATAATGTTCATTACGTGAAATGTATATGAGAATTCTATATGGGATGGAGAATAGAGAATAGGAAAATATGAGATGATTCCCCAAGAATAGACTCAAATAATCTTACAAACGATTTCAAGACAATGGTATCAACAAGTTGGCTCTAATCAGACACTTGGAAAAATCATGAAAATCATGTTCGTGAAATCGCAAAGTTGCCACTACCTCAGATATTTCTATCGGTTCTGGTGAATAGAAGATCTAGGGTTTTAGTCAAAGATGGCGTAATCGGGGAACATATGTTTATAGGTTGCCTAAAAATAGGACAACAATTCAACGGGTAATTCTTTGGACTATTCAAAGATTACAGGGTAATTAATATACATCAAGTTCTTAGAAATGGTAAGAGTTGTGAGTAAAATTGAGGCAACGTTTTACGTTAACATGTATAAGAGTATACCTAGAAAATCTTAGAAGCATTTTCGGAAATAAAAATAAAAGTCCTGTCAGTCACGTAAGATTCTAGGGCCAGATTATAACTGCATTTCCACCATTCAAGTTAATAATTTCGATGTTGCCTTGCCCTTAAACGCATGATCATGATAATTTTGCTACCTGATTTTGATTTCTATATCAAAATTATCATGGCAGTGTCGAAATTTTCTTGGCGGCTCATCTGTATGATGGTCAGCCGATCTCGAAACTAAATTCTAATTGTTGTTAATTGATTTACAATAAAAAAACAACTTCATTTGAAATAAAATTCAAATTCATTTCATAGAGCTACTCATGAAACAACCGATTCCGTGAGAAATTTTCAAAATTATACCTTGCAATAAAACATGCTGAATAATTGCATTACTTCATTTTTATCAAGCGAACGCGTTAAATAGATAAGTCGATTTCAGCAATAATAATGAAGTGGTATTTTGACGAATACTAATTAGCTGAACATAAAGTTTATAGCAAAAAATAACACCCCATAGTTAAACTGGCTTTCCTATGGTCCTATGTTTGTCCTGCAAGATTGAACATCTGACAAAATACGAATATATATACTGGTACTAACTGGAATCTAAAAAATATAGCAATAGTACCTATTTGGTTTCAAGAATGAAAATGGAGTAAAAGTCAATACTCATACATGCTAACGTTACTTAGCACCTTTAAAAAACATTTCATATGTTCCTAAATCCGCTGTCTATAGCCACAGTATTTTTTTTTATACTCCAACTACCACGAAGGCTTAAGGCCTAAGCACCCATTGGGTACCGTGGGGCTATAGGGGGATACATGGGAAAGGGGGAACGCCACACGGACTCTGGCGAGGGAACACGTGTGCATGCAACATGCACACATTCTGGCTCCGCCTACGAGATCCGCCGGGTGGTACCTCCACGTTCGACAGTCAGAGACCTTCTACCACCTACGGACAATCACAACATCCATAGCCAAGAGAAAAATTTCTCCTGGGACGGGACTCGAACCCGCACAGCGCACGGCGACTGATCATGAGACCGGAAAGTCTACTACTGCGGCCACCGCTGCTGCCTAGTAGCAATCTTGCTTGAAGTACATACAGTCTTCTAATATGCCTAACTGTACGATTGATAAATTGTAGGCATCCGAAATAAAAGTTTGTTAGCTCCTTTTTCAATTTACAACATTTTTCTTCTCTTACAGCACCTACAATTGTCCGCAAACGGCATTTGTACGAGATAAGCAAACATTCACGGTGCGGGATGAAAACGTCCAGGAAAATGGATGACAAACATCAGCAACCTTGAAGGTACTCACCATAAAGAAACATAAGATCAAAAAATTTGTTATTACTATAAGTACGAGTATAACATATATGGGTATTTCTCAACAAATTTAGAAATTTCATTTTGCATCACTCGAAAAAAAAAATGAAAATATATCTTTTTTTTTTCAGAAATATACAGTTTTACTTTAGTGAGGTTCATTGAAAATGAAGGTCCTCCGTATTTTTGTGTATAACATGTAGAAAAATGACTTTTAAAAAACTATGAAATGAGGGAATAATATGTGGGAATGATTTTTACAACAATTTAATGCTGATTTTCAATAAAAAAATAAGTTAATTTATTAATAGATGTATTGAGATTTATTTTATACTTTAAAGGCACATCCTCGTATTTTCATCATTCTTTAAGAAATGAACAACATCACCCCTAACTTTCAGCATTTTGGAGTTAACTTTACGAGTACAGTTCTTATTGTACGTATCGTTTTTGAAAAAATGTTTCGATCTATATAGCAATTTGTTTCGCTTGTACTTATTGCAGCTTCAACATGTAATATTTTTTCTTTTCTCCATGTTTACTTCCAAGATCTTCATAGATATTCTTGAGGTCCGTTGGTAGTGCTTCTCCGAAAATGAGTCTTTTTCTTACAACCTCTGGAACTTGTATATTCTTTAAAAGCGAAGTCACATTAGTTGCTGGAGAGTTTGGGTCAGTATTTTTAGTTTTCAATCTCAATTTTTCGCCAAGCTTAAATGCGTTCCTTACTTTATTTCCCAAATTTTTAATCTTCGCGTACAGAATAGTTCGCCGGTTGCGCATTCTACGTCTATTGAGAGCAGACAAATTCTCTGTTCTGAGCTGTAATGATGGTGCAGGACTTGGTGGGGGTGTTTCTTATCTGTATAAATTTGTCTGTAATGTAACTCGCTTTTCCCTATAATCTTTACCATTCTTTTTCCATTGTTTTCGTTTTTGGCTAGTTTCTCTTGCACCCATAGGACTTATTGACTTAACTTCTTCTTTAAATACTTTAATCTTTCTTTTTCACGCAAAGCTTCTAAAGACTCAGCATTAATTTTCATTTGTTCTCGCCTCTTTCTGTCGTACTCCTTTTTTAATTTATTTTCGGATTTGCATAAACGACACCGTAACCAACTCACCTCAAATATCATTTTGTGAATGCATTTTACTCGCCAAAACAAGAGAAAAATCATTAAAACATTCGAACAGTATAATGACTTACCTTTTAATATAAACAGTGAGGTAATGACACAGAGAAATGTAATGTTCCAATTTTTGAAATCCAATACTTTTTTGCAGCAACTCTTTTCACTATTAAGAAAATCCGCCATGTTGACATTATTAGCAGTATTGCCAAGTTTTAAAAACATAACAGCTGCGTTCAAAAATATCAAATGATGTGACTTCAAATCTGAAATTTATAATGGGTGAGGGAATGATTTTATTTCAAGGGACTTAGTTTAAATAGATTTTTTTATATATATATATATATATATATTTATTTTTTAGCAATGAAAGCTTGACTATACAATCCATACTTATTACCAAATATTTTAGTAATATTCAATTTATAAGAATATGAACAGATTTGATTGTATATATTTTTTTATTAGTAATTTCAGACTCAGGGACGAGATGAGGGAATGACTTTTACACTAATAAATTAATCGCTTTTTGGTGTCAATATATTATCTAAATTTTTGCTTTTAAAATATTCGTGTAGATACTTATTGATATAATAAAAATGTTAAATTGATGATAAATCCATGCAACTTAGCATCAATTTCGAAATTTGCTGAGAAATACCCATATACTTATAATGTGTTATTTCATGCTTTTTCAAATCCGATTTATAAACAACCGGATCGGTTTTCCTACACAACGCACGGCGACTAGGTTGAATACTAACGCATCGTACCTTTTCACCTAATTACTGTGTTTGCTATTTGCTATTGCAAATTCTATTGGAGCAAATACCTAACTGTTATCTCAAGACTGTGGTACTACTAGGGAAATGTGTTTGTTTATATAGTCAACGCCAAACAAAGTGGCGTGCACGTCATCAAGGTGGGTGTGTTGAAAAATTTACATTGTTGCCAAACTTTTTGTAAAATAATAAAATTTATTATTTACATATCTAGGTTTATAAGCAATATTAACCTCAAATGAGAACAAAAATAATAGTATAATAAAATTATAGATCTGTACTTGCATAATCATTAAGTATGACAATTATTGATCAGATGACACTATGAAACTACCATATTTAATTGATAGCTTAAAGGTACTGAATAAAAATCCAAATGGGGTCCTCCAAATTTTATGCATGGTATTTATTTTACAGAATTCATACAGAAAAATGCATTCTAAAATTAGGTAAGCTACTGGTGTAAGCTTTTTCTGTACAATAAAGTTAGTCGGAGTTTCTTTCTTCAGCGCTGTCTGAATCTGAATCTTCATCACTCTCAAAGTTGATTATTAAAGGTTCGATGTCTGGTCGATCAAAAATTCGTTCTCTTTCATACCATTTAAAAATTTCTTGCTCAGTATGTCGAACACTATTTTTCCACATGTCTGGGGTAACCGTTTGTAGAGCCTCGTTCCACATATCCAAACAGTCTTTTTCACTGTTACCATCTCTACCAATATGTCTGTTATAGTAACCTTTTGCTATGCCCCAAATTAACTCAATAGGGTTAAATATACAATGGTAAGGAGGCAGACGAAGAACTTTGTGCCCATGTTGTTCCGCCAATTCATCAATCACGTATATTTTAGGTGGTTTGTTTCTAAAAAAGCAGTTATTTTAAGAATAGGAATAAACAAAAGAAATATAAACTGTCGACCAAAATATATATAATTAAGAAGCATTATGTACCGAGCAACAATACTCAATAGCTCTGTTTTAAACATTGTGTTTAAAAATGGTATGTTTTGATTTGTCAACCAGTCTTGGATATTTTTTTTTGTCCATGCATTGTTGGGCACTTTGTTCAATATGCTGTGATAAGGGGCGTTATCCAGTATAATCATAGATGGACTCTCCAATTTTTCTAATAACTGATGTTGAAACCATTTCAAAAAATTGTCCTGGTGCATCTCTCCATGGTAATCGCTCAATTTTGTTTTCGAAGAAAATATCGCTTCACTACCCTCAATAAACCCATTTTCATTTCCAGCATGTAATATAATGTATCTAAAATATATTAGTTTTAAATTTAGTGCAAATTGTGTAAAAGTACATACCTTTTACCATGTGTTTTAATAGCTTTCACGCTTTTTTGGTTTCCATTTTGCCAAGAGCGACCTATGGTCCCATTTTGAAATATCCAAGTTTCATCGAGGAAGACAAACTGGTATAAGGCCTCAACCTTGGCTTGATTGTATTGCCTTAGAAATTCCACCCTTTTCAAAGCTATACTTGGTAGTTCCATGAGCCCTCGTCGCGGATTGTCCTTAAGCCACTTAAATCCAAGATCTCTAAGCAACCGCCTTAAAGACGTGGCACTACCATCAAATAATGCCCTATCTCTTAATCGAGACCATAAAGTTTGTATCGTAACTTGTTCTTCTGAAACCATGTGTAATATGACATTATAATTTAGTTAACAAATTAATGCAAATTTCTGATAAGTTATTATAATAAGATCTTACTTTTGTGATACATATTATAGATCACTTCTCGAATGGCACTTGTATCCAATGTCGCTGTGTTGGTTACACGTTTAATATAACTCCGCTTTTTCTTGGGCGATTCTAAATTTGCATCACTTTTCACACCCTCGGAAATACGACTAACTGTCCTTAAACTAATTTTTAAAGCAGCAGCAACACGCTACAAAAAATGAAATAAAATTTCACTATTATTAATATACATTACATATAATTATTAGTAACCTACCTCTTGAACAGCATTTAAAGGCAACAAAGGCCCGTTGTTGTCCCTTTCTTGCTCAAAGTAGTGCATTAACGAGGCCACGAGTTCCTTACACCGACTATTTAACTGTTTGGGCATCTTTATATACCAAAATTGCCTTTATCTACTCGTAAAATGAATAATTTTGTTTTGAAACAAACAGTTGTTGATTTACAGTATGCGGGGCCAAAGGATTTATAAAGATTTGAAATGCCACAAATTGATTCAGTGTCAAAATTAATACAAATGTCAGTTCCCAGTTTAAATAAGTTTCAAGGTGACAATGTGTCAACGCTGCGAAATCGGTTTAGTGCGTTTACATGTCGATAAGTGATTGGAGCGTTTGCAAAACATTTTATTTCGCATAATGCGTCTAAATTTATCAGAAAGCAACTTATGTGATATTTTAATAACAATGTTTATATGACTATTAACCATAATAAGAGAGTAATGACCATTTTACAATTTATATATCACATTAATATGAAACTGCAATAGAGCAATTGTTTGTGATAGAAACCTAGGCATTAGGTCGGGGAATTTTTATCGTGATGACGTGCACGCCACTTTGTTTGGCGTTGACTATACAAGAATTGTGCACTGCATAAAGTCCAATCTAATTCTACTTTTCAATCACACCAACTTATCTCAAAGCGTTTCGCGATAGCTACCAAAACGTCCATTTGTCCTCGCAAACCTTTCCCACTCTCCTTTAATTTTCCGCCACGTCCTCCCGTCGAGGGACACAGTGCACGTTATGCTTTGATGATTTTTCCTTTCCTCCCCCATGGCATGGCTCTGTCGCCGCACCTTTTATTATTTGGATTATCCGACAAAATACTGCCGGTGACATTTACGACAACGCTGTCACGGGAAGTTTCCTCGAGCACACAACGGCTCTACCAGACTGGACCAGAGGACAAGAAAGGGGCGTAACAATCGGAGAGTTTATCAGATAAGTAGTGAATTAGCGAATACTTTTCTGAATGTAGATATGTATCAGAAAACCGGGAGTATTCCGGAAGCAGACGAGTCCACGCACTTCAAGTGGTAACTCTCCCCAGTCCCGCACCCTAAAAGATCACTGGGAAAAGAAATACACGCGGAATATTTCTCAGAAGCACAAATGAAGCCACCAGCACTCATTTTTAGATTTTCAATGCTAGTTTTGATTTCCTTTTCTTTGTAGCCCTCTGGATTCGCTCCTGTTTCATCCTGAGCAAAGTTGATCCCTAAAGTCGAAATACGAAAAATGTGATTTTGAAATTTTTGACAGGCGAAAGTTCAAGCATCACCCAAAAGTGTTGTTTGAAAACGCTGCTTCATCAAAATCAGTTCAGTAGTCTATTTATTTATTTATTTATTTATTTACAAATTTACGGGATAAACCCATTCGGTTACAGGTTGTAAAAGTACAATCTTAACCTAATAAAATTCACACACATCTTAAATAAAGAATCTAACATATGAACATAAAGTTTGACTATTTACTAAATTAAAATATTAAAATATTAAAACGTGCATAAAAATAGTTACAAACAAATACTAAAAAAAAAAAAACTAAAAAAACTGAACAACTAAACAACACAGCAAACATCACCAGCAATTGAGACATTTTAAAACTTTAGCTAAGATTTCTATCTTTAAGGAACTTTTTGAGAGAGCATAGTGAAGTATTAAAAAGGTCTATATCACAGTCATTACAATTTCTCATTATCCTATCCATGCTACTATTCGAGCCATACAAAGTTCTATGCCGACAAGGTTCAAAGGATCTGCGTTCTCTTAAATGCCTAGGAGAAACATAAAAATTTAGCTTTAGAAGCAGGTCTGGGCAGTGGTAAACACCATGAATTAATTTATAAGCAAAAATAATATCTGCTGAATCTCTCCTGGCTCTTAGGGAACCAATCCTTAACTCCTTTTCAAGAGCATTATAGTCTAAATTCTCAATAGAAATGTGTTTTTTGTAAGCTATATATCGTAGAAATTTTCTCTGAACCCCGTCAAGCATGTCCTGATAAGTTACATAATATGGAGACCACACGCTGCTGCAATTTTCTAGATGAGATCGCACCAGTGAAGTATAGAGAGTTACTATAGCTCCAATGTTAGTAAATTCAGATGTATTTCTTTTTATGAAGCCCAACATTTTTAAAGCTTTATTTCTTATAACCTCTATGTTCTGATAAAATGTTACTTTGCTATCAAATATAACACCCAGGTCTTTAACAACATTCACATTTTGAAGTTGGGTAAGTGACATATAAATACGAACACCCAGTTTAAATGGTTTTATTTTAATAAAATTTTGTATAAGTACTTAATGAAGCATAATAAGTAAATGATAAAAATTTCAAAATGATTGCACTGCTTTAAAGCCCTTTGACCTTTAATAATGTGTGGATGCACCCTGATGTGCTACGCATTCTCCAACGCGCCTAGGCATGCTTCTGATCAGGTGGTCAATGTCCTTCTGTGGTATCTCATTCCAGGCAACCACCAACTCCTCTCGAAGTGCTTCTAGAGTCTGAGGAGGACGTTGCAAATTGAGCAATCTCCTACCCATCATATCCCAGACGTGCTCAATTGGGGATAAGTCGGGAGATCTTGGTGGCCATGGTAACAATGGGACATCATTATGTTGAAAGAAGTCTATTGTGACTCTTGCAACAAGTGGTCGGGCATTATCTTGTTGGAAAGTTGGTTCTGCCAGGGTGTCAAGATAGGGTAAAAGATGGGGTACTAGAACTTCGTGGATATAACGCTGCGCGTTCATGTTACCTCTGATGAAGGTTAAAGGTGACCTGGAACCATAAGCTATAGCACCCCAAACCATAACTCCAACAGTGTGATGAACATGTCTTTCAACAAAAAACTGTGGATTCCTCCTTTCGCCACGTCACCTTCTAACCCTTACACGACCATCGTGCATGCCTAAACAAAATCGAGACTCGTCACTTTAGTGTCTTTAGACAATACTGTTCCATTCCTGATCCCAGAGTGACCGTTGTCTGCACCACTCAAGGCGATTACGTCGGTGTTCTCGAGTTAAAGGGAGGACCCAGTGTGGCCGGTATGAAAACAAGCCAAAACTTCTCATTCGTCGGTAAACACTTCGCATGCCAATAGGTCTTCCGTGTTCTGCAAACCATTCATTTGCAATGGACCTGGTAGTGGAGAAACGGTCCCTTAAGGCCAATAATCTTAGGCGGCGATCTTCACGGTCTGTTGTTCTACGGCGGCGTCCAATGCCCCTTGCTCTTTGCGTACGGCCTTCTCGAAGCCATACCTGACAACACCTAACCACAGTGTCTACACTTCTTTGCACTCTAACTAATTGCCCGAAAAGAAAGTCCAGCTTCCCGAAGTCCCACTATACGGCCCCTATCAAACTCACTAAGTTGACGAAATCGTACAGGTCTCCGTACTCTAGGCATCGTAACCGATCGTAAACGATGTCAAGAACCAAAATCCGCCAACGTTGATTCTTTACTGCGGCTGAAATATTCATTTTTAGAGCGTTAGTGAATTAAAAACAAGCAGTATAAAAACCGGAATGTCCAACTGATAAGGCATTTTTTCACTTGTTATTTACAGTAAGATAAATACATTCACCAACTTTTATTAAAATAAAACCATTTAAACTGGGTGTTCGGATTTATATGTCACTTAGTAGATTTAGACTATGCGGACAGAAATAACAATAGGTAAACTAACCCACATGGATTGTTGCTGCCAAATAACGAGACAGGTATTTATAAAAAAATACGGGATATAGGCCATCAACTAAACGACACTACATACAAGGTGTACCGGAATAAAATGTCAATTTCTGCATAGAAAAATTGTCGTTATTGGAGTGACACCAATCCTCACGTCACGTCTTCCGGGAAACTCATTCTCAATATCCACAAAAAAATAACGTTTGGGCTGGGGTATTGGGAAATCATATTGTGGTGCCCTCTAATCACCGAAATCGTCGAAGCGAATCCTAATGAATTCGATACTGATATTGTATTCTACCAAGATGGTGCTCCACCACACTACTACAGACAAGTTAGGAATTATTTAGATAACAATTTCCCCGGTCGTTGGATTGGCCGTCGAGGTCCTGTAGAATGGCCAGCTCGCTCGCCAGATTTGACACCTTTAGACTTTTTTTATGGGGCTATTTGAAGCAAAACTGAACCTACTTCAATATTGGATATACGGCCGAGAATAACAAATATTTGTAGAAATATCGATGTTACTATGTTTGAAAATGTTCGACGCGAAATTACGGACCGGCTGTCATTGTGTCAACACAACATTTCAAGCATCTTCTAAACTGAATTCAACGTATTTATTCGAATTACCAAGTTAAATGTCAATGTATTCAGGTAATTATTAAATGTACCACCATTTTGTGGTAGGTAAAGGTATTGACTTTATATTCTAGGGTTATAAAGTACTCGTCAGGAGCTTCAAAATGATGTGCCACAAGACCCCCGCTTTCATATAGTTATTTTCCAAGATGGCAAGCAGCAGTCATCTTGACGTTGTCATCTGTCAATTTTACTATAAAATATGGTATCCACGCATTAATTTCATTGCCTCAAGTTTCAATTTTTTGATTTTATCCGTTCAAAAAATCAAAGGGGACTGGAACAATAAAGAAAACCACTGTATAGTATACTAACTTGAGGCAGTTCAAAAATCGAACTAACAAAGTTTTTTTAAGCTCTTCATAGCATCCGCGTTGCCTGGCATTTAGGGTTTTAACTGTGCGGCTGCTTTCGTGTAAAAAAAGTAACTTGGGCCGAACAAAATCCTTTATGAAGTGATGACAGCGTTGCACAGGAAGTGTGGAGTCCAACTACTTGACGTCATTTTTTAGATGATCAAAAACAAACGTCCATCAGTAAGTATAATACACGATATAAATACAAGACAAAAAATTTACTGCAAGTCCCATTTGCTATAGAACTACTAGTTCACCCAGTTGGAAAACTGTTTTCATAGTCTGTCAGAGTTTTTGTAGTTTTTTCAGGAAACTTTAAGCTTTATTAAACACCTTTTATCTTTTAGATTTAGAATTTATTGTACTGTAAATTCCTATGTCTCTAAGGAACATTGAATTGATGGTGTTCCACCAACTTTTCAAAGATATCAGGGTGGCTGGCGCAACATAAAAGTCAGGGACGTCACGCAAATGACAGGGAAAATAAAACAGGAAATGTGATTTTCCCTGATGACCCATAAACTTTCTAATTACTCTTTGACATTATCATGACTTCTCTAATATCCAGGTTACCTTTTACCCCGCCACTGGATCCAAAGATGTTCCCTCAGTGTCCGATAAATCAAATTAGCCCCCTCGGCCGTCGGTCGCGAATGGCGTGCTCCCACCCCGTCCCCTTCTAGAACAAGGTTTGTTTCAATATGAAAACGGAGAGATAGGAGGGGATGAGGGGTCTAATTTAGCATTCGCGCTTGAGAGCCCCCAGAGACGAGCCGCGTAGTGAGTCCATATTTATGAGCAGGGGCGGAGGAAGGTGATGAAAATGGTGACCTTAAAAATATACCAACTCGCAGAAGTTTAATTCCCAAGCTGCAGTATGCATGGGAGCCTGCAGGAACTTCTCCCATGGCATGGGGTAAGTTCACTAGACATCAACAAGAGGACACTTTTTGTATGTCAAAGTGTGATGATGCGTATAATTTCAGGTCATGTAAAGTTGAGGTGGAATGATGTGTACCTCGAGATGTCCAAGACAGACAGGAGGCGGTCACGAACATTGTGTTCCATTTTACGAATATTACTTGTAGGTGAAACATGTATTTCGATAGTTCGTCCTCATAAGACGAAGCATTGCTTTCGTGAAGTTTGGAAGAATCTAATAAGAAAAAAGGATATTGGGTGCATCCGATTAAATGGATTAAAAGGAGTGTTCTTTTTCCCGCATTGCTTGGAGATGAAGAACGAGTTTTTATTTACTTCCGAATGTCATTAAGTAGATTTAATGAATTACATGATTTAATAAAAAATGAAATAGAGAAACATCATACTAACTGGAGAATATAGGCTATATCTACAAAAGAAAGATTTTCCCATTTCCGTGGCTATTCCCAGCCATGCTGCATTTTTTTAAAACTATTTTTATAGTCTGAGTTTCCAAGATGATATATGTAAATAACGCCTTTCCATTACAAAATCAATTAATTTTTCTATGAAAGCCATCTTGCGAACGAGCCGCTGTGTCTGCGCGACTCTATAGAGCTCTAATAGTTACAATGAACGTGGAACGCAGAACGCTTTCGGTCTGCGCGAGCCCTTAATGTGCACAGTATTCTAATAAATTGCTTGGATAGAAGGTTTACAGCTAGGCAGAACCACAAAAGGCTCAAATAGTCTCTCTGGAAAATTCCGTTATTAACATAATTTTGATTCCGGGGTTATCTTTGATGTTTTCTTCATCGTTAGATTCATTATTGTTCTCCAGGTTCTCATTAGATGTCGTAGTGCCTCTATCAGAAGTGGATCGACTTTGTGTATCTCCAAGACCTTGATTAGCCAGGCATGTGGCTTTCTGGTAATCAATATAGGAGCATGACAGCTTTCTGTTCTTCATGTTGACCTCATTTAACACTATGGAGTCTATGATGAGTTGTTCCTTGCATCCTGTTGCTCCTTTTCGGCATCATTTGTGTTCTTCGGTCATTATCTGTGGTTCCTAAACAAATTTTTTCAGAAACTGTGTGAAACAGCAAGTGACTATTTTATAAGCCTTCTGTAAGCAAGTTAAATACCGACGCATCAGGATGGATCTTCTTTTGCTTTGTCCTTAGGTATATGTTTTGCCTTCTGTAATAAACATTGGTATTTTGTTCGGGTCTTTGATGAACTCATCGATGAAATGTTGCAGCTTGCCCTGGATACATTATTTTTATTATTAAGTATCCCCGTGTGAACACGGCACTGTGGTGTCGTCTGGATCGATCGAGGCTGGTGCCGATGCCCATGCCGATGACGGGGGATCCCCTTCTAGCGCCTCATTCGCTGCCGGCCCATCACCGGCCTATTTATTGTTTTTCATTTATATCGACACGAATCCCCGCAGGAGGAGCGGCCGAACGGCTCCCATTGCACTACGGACTTTTTTAAGTTTATTTGGTAGACGGAGAGCTGGTGCAGTGCAAGTAAAAAAGGGAGCGGCACGGGTATTATGTATCTTGAAAAGTGATGTTATGTCGATTTTTTTTGACATTATTTTGGTTTTTTTTACATAACGTAGATTTTTCTACAAGATAACTTAGCACTAGCTGATGGGACACTTGTGAACTCGTTTTGTCGTTGAACGTGTTCCCTAAACGTCTTAATGCTTCAGTTATGAATGTTTGGCTATGATGCGATGTAACATCTGCTCATAGATAGCAATAGCCGACAAATTTTAACCACATAAGCACTGTTACGAAAGAAAATTGATTTCTCAAAATAATGTAATAAAAGTCAGACAGAAATTAAGTTATAAACGTGAGTTTCAATAATAAATTGAAAAATAAATATCTGTATTTTGCGTTCATCGTCGTGATGTTAGAACACGCATTAATAATTTATTGTAGCAAATGTTGTACCAAACAACTGACGAAAACAAAAGACCAGGAATTTTTGGTTTTTTCATACTGATGAAAACGTGTAAATAAGGTTTAATCTGTATCGTGGGTGATCTGAATGAAGGACGGTCGATTTTTGTGAAGTTAAATAAGAAATTTATTTTGCGAGTTTATGTATTTAGTTATTTATTGATAAAAATGGCACATGTGTACTAATGAGGAGTCAGTGGTCATTGTTTTAGCGTACGGATAAGCAGGCCAAAATTCGCGAGCGGCTTCTCGTTTGTATGCACACCGATTTCCGAATAGGCACATACCACAACACGAAACATTTAGTTCAATTGCTTTACGTTCAAGTGCTAGTGGAGATTTGCGCCCCAGACGTGGAGAGGATGGGGGTCGGGTTCGCCCACAACGCGTTTTAAATGCCGAAGACGAAATTTTGGCCATTGTGAAAGAAAATACGGAAATAGGCACAAAGCAGTTAGCCCAACAGGTCCCAGAAGTGACACATGCAACAGTGCGGCGTATATTACATGAGGCCCAACCGTACGTACCCTTATCAAGTCCAGAGAGTCCAGGCGTTGCTACCTACAGACTACCCCCTAAGAGAAAGATTTTGTGAGTGGTTGTTGCAAGAAAATGCTCGAAATGCCCGTTTTTTTGGCCAGCGATGAAGCTATTTTTACTAGTAATAGGATAACCAGTTTTCATAATACACATGTTTGGTCCTTTGAGAATCATCACGCGGTGGTCCAGACACACTTCCAACATCATTTTTCTTTAAACGTGTGGGCAGGTATTTTCGATGAACGTCTAATTGGACCGTTCATATTGCCAGATCGGATGGATGGTCACCAGTATTTGGAATCTCTTCGGAATGATTTGCCAGTCCTTCTTGAAGGTGTGCCATTGGCGGTCCGAGCACGGATGTGGTTTCTGCACTATAGGGCACCTCCGTATTTTCGTTTAGAGGTTCGTGATTTTTTGAATCATGTATACCAGATTCGCTGGATCGGAAGGGGTGGACCAATTGCATGGCCTCCACGGTCTCCCGATCTTAATCCTCTGGACTTCTTAATCGAGGTATACCGTACTTCAGTTCAGAATATTGAAGAATTGCGTGACCGAGTCACAGTGGCTGCCGATAATTTGAGCCTTCAGGCACAGCAGGAAGGAGATGTATTTGAATTAGTGCGCGGAAATTCCAGTCATTTAAATTTTGCGATGTCAATATAAAATACAAATCAGCGCCCAGATGTGAGGCACTGCGAAAATGGTTGAAGTGTGATGCGTCATTCCTAATTTTTCTGCGATTTGGCTTAATTGCACACAACGTGAGCGCGGTAGCCATTTAACGTGATCCTCCTCAAAGTTTTTGATAACACAAAAAAAAAAGAAAAGGGAAAAATCGTAATTTATAACTTTGAGCATAATCTGTCTTCAGAAAGAACAACATATGTATAAATAACCCATTGGGCACAGATATACTTCATTGGCAGCATATTCAATAATAGTAATTTTCTCACATAGCAAATATCACTGATTTTATAGACATGCATGACCAATACACATAATCATCCAGATGCGATCTTGGTACTCAGTCAACTGTCTTTCTTTCACATCTTCTCAGATTAACACTCAGACTACTGGCTTCACAAAACATATACTTGCTTTCTGCAACCAACAATGTGTTGAGTCATCCCTCGATAGATGGACGCTCACAGCGATCATACGTGGAATGAACTATTTGTACCCTAAAAGCTTCCTAGTCTGCAAAATGACATTTTATTGGTTTTTTTGACGTTTTATAGGGTTTTTACATAAAAGCCTGTGTACCACTGCCGTGCTAAGCATAGAGAGGCATTTGCAATTTACGGGCATATTTGATTATTGATTGTGAATACCTCCTTCACAAGGTTTTTTGGCTATAACATTAAATAGCTTTTTAGAATCCTTATATATTCAAACTTTGGACGCATTTTTCTCGCTTTCATGTTAAGTGCAAAGACCCATCTACGCTTAGCACGGCAGAGTTGGTGTCTGTGTCTGGTATTTAAAATTAAGAAATAATTAGTAACGTTTTATTTCGAGATTTTGAAGATAAATCGCAAAACATACATATTCAAAATTTCGTTCAAATCAGTTGAAGGCATGCTAACCGGCATCGACTATTATGCAAAAAACTTAAAAAACCGACGAAATTTCATCTTATAGACTAGGGGTAGTTTTTAGTGTATTATTTATACGTGGAATGAACTATTATTCCACGTTTGCTTGCTATGGTCGCTGTTGGCAGACGTTCAAGCAACACGTAGGTACAACTACAATACGAGTTCACAAGTATTCAACAACTTTTGCTAAGTCAACATCTTGTAGAATTAAAAAAAAAAAACTACGAAATGTCAAAAAAAAATCCGACGAAATGTCACAAAATTTTACTCCACTTGCCGATGATACTTGTGAAACGATAACAGACGAAACTCAAATAAAGATTTTGTGTTTGCAGTACTTACGTGAAATAAAATCCTGTCATAGTCTCATGCAGAATTATTAATATTATGTTTTCGGTGGCGATCGGGTTACATTTCGTAGAAAATCTATATTGAAATAATGCATTATTCTGGCTATCCTATTAACTTTTCATTTCATTTCTGGCATATGATATCTATCAAATTTGATATGATTGAATAATGAGTAAGCGACCTATAAATGTACATATTTAGTTGGATCGGTTCTGTTTTTAGTTCCCAAAGGATATACTGAATGTAGCCAATCAGTAATGATTAAAGACGTGAACTTATAAAGGTACAGAGTGAATCACCTTATATGCGTCAGTGTACTATGGCTATATGATGCAAGTTCCATTAATGTCTATATAGCGATCTGGATTAATGATACTCAAATTATTTTAAACCTGTTCTGATGCTGAGAATGAGAACGGAAAGGTGTTGTAACTCTTGAAACTTGTCTTTTGGATTCCTTGCTGATAATTTTCCATGGTCTCTGGCTACTAAATGTAACATATATAGGCTTGAGTTTTCATGGATATTATTTCCATCTACAGATAAAAAAACTAACAGTGGTAGTATACTTCATATTTATGTCTTCCTTGGGTAAGCATTCCCGCCCCCAAACACATCCAGCCTCTCCAAAACGACAAGCGAGCATTAGGTTAACTGTTGTTTTGGATATTCTACACCCGTCTTTCTCTCTCATCGTTCCAAAAAAACGCCATGCGACCTCGAGGACGCGATATCCCACCTAGAACTGTTGATCTGCATTGTTCAAGGGCTCAAAATGAAAAATAGTACATCAACTCAACGGCACCGTGTGAGAAAATAAACACTGTTGGCCTTAAGGTGGCGCATTTGGGATCCAATAATAAACCATAAGGAAGAATCCGGAAAAAAAAGACATATGATATGGTCCACCAGTCGGTTTTATATTTTTTCTTCATAGATACTCAACCAAATTGGGTATAAACTGTAGAGAAACTGGAAAGACAATTGAAAAGACAACTTTATATGGGCTGATACCTTTACCTTCCTGTTGTAATATGTATTATCATCATCTTTGTGCAATATTGAGACTTACTCTCATTTTACCCTATGCATTGTTTCCCATATAATAATAATAAATCGTCTTTAATTAGGGGGGCCAAGTTTAGCATAATGCTACTCTGCCACTTATCCCAAAAAAAAAAACTGAAAAAACAATACAAAAAACAAATACATTTGATAAGTTAGAAGTTTAAAAATGTATAAAAAATATGATGTACCTATATAATATACATATATAAGTGAAGGCTATTCAATATTTCATGATTTAAAAGGATAAAATTGTAACAGTTATATTCAGAACAAAGGAATGCTATATTGAAAATATTTTTGAGTGAGGTGACAGATAAATTTTATCAACTAATCTATATACTTCTATTGAAAATAAAGTTTTTCATATGTCTTTTAAATTCATCATATGATAGCAATTTTGTAGAGCGAGGTAGAGCATTGTAAAAAATAGGTGAAGCATTTACGAAAGAATGATGTCCTGTGAAGGGGCATTGTGAGTGTTTCAGTGAATCGAATGTCCCTAGAATGGATACTGCTTCTAAATATCAGCTTATTTTTCAAAAACGGCGGAATGGATGATAGCAAAAGCCTGTGGGTGTGAGTAACTAAGTGTAGCTCACACAGTTCATTTACTCTCAACCACTTCATGTCATTGAAAAAAGAGCTGATATGATCATATTTTTTCAAATTATGGATTAACCTACAACATGAGTTTTGGATTTTTTGGAGTTAGTGCTAGAGATATTGAGTCAAGAAATAGAAGATAAATATGACCGCCAAGTGCTCATTTCAAGTTTCCCCCTTTGTGGTTTCATTTATAAACCAGAAAACATGGAGAATTATGAGCATGAAAATCGAAACGAACAGCTTATACAGGGTGGCCAATATATAACTGACTGATTTAAATTACGCGCCATTTTTGATACACGCATTTCAGTAGGTGGCGCCTTAGTAGTTGTTTAAAGCACATGTGTCCAATTCATCATGGAGCGCTACACGATCCCACAACGCGTCCGTATTGTTAAACGTTTTACTTGAATAATTAGTCAATTTTTGCAACGATTTGGAAGCTACGACAAGATTTCGGTCGAATTAATGTGCCCAGTGTCAACACCATACGTCAGCTGGGACGGAAATTTAAACAAACAGGTGAAGTTAAAGACTTGCCAGGGTCGGGCCGTGTTGGAACTGTTCGTACTCCGGAAATCGAGAGAGTTCGTGACGACAGTGTAGTGGAGCGCCCTGACACGTCTACCAGACATCGTTCTCAAGAACTGGGTATTCATCGCACGTCATTATACAGTATTTTGAAAAAAGACTTCCATTTGCGGCTATACAAAATTCAGTTAACCCAAGAAATACTGCCTAGTGACCATGAAAGTCGTCGACAATAGAGTCATGCGATATTGCAGCTTAATACCCAAAATAACGCTACATCCTCGTCGAGTCACAGTTTTAGCGGTGTTTGGTATGGAGGTGTCATTGGACCTTACTTCTTTGAGGGATTTTCTGACTATCACTGGCGAGCGCTACCGTGATATGGTGCAAAATTTTCTGGCTCCTCAAATTCAACGATTTAACCTGGAATACATGTGGTTCCAGCTGGACGGAGCAACTTGTCACACAGCTAGGGAAACAATGAATCTTTTGCGAACAATGTTTCCGGGACGTTTAATTCCTCGATTTGGTGATGTGAACTGGCAACCAAGGTCACCGGATTTAACGGCTCCTGATTTTTTTATGGGTATCTTTAAAAAATATGGTTTAAGCCAACAAACCAAATACTGTAGAGCAGCTGAAGAACAATATTACGGAAGCGATTGAAAATATTCGTCCCGGAACCTACCAAAAAGTGATCTAAAATTTAATCAAGAGGGCATAGGTTTGGGTGGCTTTCCAAGTTTCAATAACATACATACCGGCCCCTCTATATATGCGTGGAACTATTTCACATCCACAGGAATAACCATACCGGATTCTTGGAAGCTCCACCATCAAATGTCATCTTATATCTTTTCCTCGCATTCCCAACCAATTATAACATCTCCATCCTCCTAGAGGTCTTTAATGTTGGAAACCATATCCAACTCGCAGCTCGTGTGACCGCCAGCTCACTTTCGTAAATATCCCCATTAGCATGGGAGTCACGCGGTCCGCCGGCCACGTTTTAAATTATAATTTTATCATCTGAAACATCAACATGGTGGCCGGCCAGCCGCTGTTTCCCTGATGCCCGCACAAGCTACATCTGCTGTTTTATGGCTTAGACATGATATTGTTTAGTTTCCTACGGGTTGTAGGGGGCTTTTCGTGTTTAGAGAAAAATGAAAAATCAAGAGTTCGTCATTTGTTGCCTACCAAGCAAGGTTAAAAAGTGCTATACAGTGAACCAGTAAGCCTACTCTTTAGAGTCTTGCAGGTGAATGTTGAACTTTAATTTAGACACTTGACAACCTCAAAAATACAAAATTTTAGCAGAATTTTCAAGTATTGAATCTGCCCATTTTGTGCCTAATATCGTATGTCCTAAAAGATTTGGCACAAAATATTTATCGGATTTTTTTTAATGAAAAAAATTCTATAACACTAACTAGTTACTCAACTAAACTATAGTATCGAATTGTCTCTCTGGACGGAATTCAGATGTGATATGTTTTCATTCTGGAATATTCCACAGTTTTCAGCTTTGGGTACCCGCCTAATCAACTTGTAGATACTTTTCTTATTTCTAATTTATACGAAATCTTAAAGCGGAAACTCCAAAATAAATAAATTGCAGCTGACAGTAAGGTAAGTAAGCAAACTTTTGCTTCCAAAAGCAACTTGATATTAATTTGTGTTTGTTAAAATTAAAGCCAATGAATTTTGTGCCAAAACTTTTAGGACATCCGTTACGAAGCAATACAAACGCATTTGGAACACAGACAAAACATAGAGCTTACTAAAAACGATTCGCTTTTGGGTGAGAAAGAAGATACAATATGATTATTTTTGATGATTTTATTCCATAGCAATTATCTCCCTTATAATATTTGCAACACAAAAACGATACACATATGTATGTGCTGTTGGATCAATTAACGTATGAATATGCTAACTACTAACATAACCACGAGCCAGATATTAAAAAACCAGTTTCACGAGTGGTAAGACTGTATTTAGACTCTGGAGTGTTTTGGAAGTAATATCGAAATAAGCTTCTCCATCAATATACAAAGGAGTTCTGCTCCACACTTGAGCCTTGTCAAAAATATAGTATGATTTACCATGAGAAATAAGGCTTCCTTATTCTACTAAAGTGAACTAGTTCAAGGTTCGAGCTACGAACTTCTTCATACAGTCGCGGTACTCAGATATTTTGGTCGCATCTATTTGAAACGAAAGGAAGCATTTCGTTTCTGCTGTACATTACACTTGTCATGCGATGTTTCGTACAGATTTATGTTAATGAATACTGAATATAGTATCTCGGAAAATGTCAATATTCCGCTGATACAGCGGACCTGGCAGCATAGGATAATGATGAGTTTCCATGTGTAATCTCCCTAAACGCCATAAATTTCTTGAAATGCACGGCACGTTATGTGATGCGATTACCTGCTACTTCCATTGATTTATCCCCCATAATTCTCGGATAGTATGGCGTTTATGCCTGGCGCATCGTAATAAACATAATTTCTATACATTGGCAGCAAAATTCTAATTAGGCCATATTTCCGTTGCTCATGTTCTATATTTCACCTCGTTGCTATCAAATTTGATATATATGACTTTCCTAATTATTAGACCGACCTGGAAAATGAACTGAGCTCCTCAATGTCCGTCAAGGGATACTCGATACCTTGAATTTAAATTAAAATCGAAAGATGTTCCACTTGTTTCGGTATATGTACTGCAAGAAGAGTAATCAGCCAGACTCACAGGACTTAGGTACCATTTGGCCCATTGTACGTCTTCTCTTGGATTCGTCAGGGCTGGAAAAACAACCGCTTCTCGCAGAGGATATTTTCTATCCCAGGTCTGGGATAATCCAAGCAACAGGGATTCCGGGATTGTTCAAGGAGATCGAGATAATCCAAGGAGATCCAAGAAGATTCAGAACATGTGTAGCTGCGATCTGTTCAAAGGAGTTCGAAGGGGATCAAAAGAAATCTGAGCGAAGCAGATATTTTTTCAAAAAAAGTGCCAGTGGTTAGCCACTCTTAGAAGATATTAAATACCATCCAAATTATTCAAAGTGCTAAAGTCACTACAGTGTTATGAAGTTACGTAAACATCAGGAAAAAAGGGTTATCCATATCTGAATCTGATATAAAAGTTTCTAATAATTTCGTATAGGGCTGAGTCTAAGTAAGAGGTTTTTGTTTTGCCTGACCAAGCACACACACCAGCTGCGCGCAACGCCAACGTAACTGATAGCTGTCATTTATTATTATTTCTATTGCTTAGTAGCCTGCCGGTGATTTAGTCCATGCAGACTCCACAAAATGCAGTAGATAGATAGATAGTTTATTGTGTTAGATCATGTTAACATAAGACTTGTCAATGTGAAACTGAGGGTCATATATGCGTTTCAGCAAAAATGCCGGAAAAATACGTAAAAATATAAAATAAATAAGGACATTACAATAACAAAAATGTGTATAACATTTCAACAAGTTAAATCACAATATAGGTGCAGCGCAATAATATAAATGTGTTCAATCATACAATCTTTTATTCTACAATATGCAATGACCCTTAAGAAGACTTACCAATACGTTGCATTGTAGTTGTTAACTTACCTATAAAAGCTACTATTAGTTAAGTATATTTTCCATCCATAATAATTCTGATAAAGGTAATTAGTATTTTAAATAGACGACAAATGAAAATCGGTATAATACTAATCATATATCCGTATCTATATCCAGATATCAAGATCCGAAATGTTACAGTCATAACCTGCTACGTGCCAACATTCATTTACATAGTTAAAAGGGATAAAAATGTTATGCACACTACACATTGCTGTTTCTCGTCAAATAGGAAAGATGAAATCAAATCCAACAACAAAATGTTACGAAAAGGTAATTCAGGAATGTTGTTGCGGTTTCAACTCGTCAAAATTGTCCAAACTGGAGAAGTAGCTCTAAGTAGCATATGCTTTAGGTTCCAAGTTACTCAAGGGCCAAAGGTACGGGTTATTTTTTTGGAGAATAATATAACTATTACACTCTAAGTCTCATGAGCTCATGATTGTCTCGTCCTTGAGTGTCCAGTTGTAGTAAAACGTGGTTTCATTTAGCGGAAAGACAAACATTTTTGTTCTAAATCCGATTTTATAACTGCCCAAGATTAGTAGAACTAGGAAAAGCCTCCTAAGGTAGTTTGTTTCACAATCTCAATACCCTAGGGACAAAGGAGCGGTCGTATCGGTCAGTTCTGGATGGGTGGCCCAAGTCAGGAGGGTCTGTCTGGTGGAGAGTTTTGAGTAGCAAAGCCCGTTGGAGTAGAGGGTAGAAGAAAACTAGATCGCCGACGGCCTATCGATGCGAAAGGGACCCGAGACTGTCCATTAGAGAAGTGTAATCGATCCTGTCAGACAACCCCCCTCTGAACAGCATCGAGCATGGGTAATGTAGTCGGGGCGGCCTGACTCCAAACATGTGAGCAGTACTCGAGGCTACGTCTTATCTGGGCCTTGTACAGAATGAGGAGGTTATATTAAGTTTCAGGTGTTACATTAATCAAGTTCTCAACATTTCTATGCTACTCTTAAAAACATTTATCCTCCCTCTAGTTTTTAAAATAATGAAAAATCACCCAATCCGCGTGCAAAATAGCAATTATTGCATATTTATCGCCCGCAGTTACGACGATCGGGAAAAATCGGAAATAGTATATTTAAAAAGTGAATTGATTACGGCGCGGCGGTTTTATTTCCACAAAATTGAAACAGTGTTACACGGCCAATTTCAAAATTATACTATATCGATTGTCAGCGATACTTTTATGGCTACTATTTTTTGTCGAAATCATATTTCAAAACGAAAGTGTAAAATAACGCCGCGATCCATTTAATTGTATTGTTTGTTTTATTCGGTTTTCATTTAGAGTAAACGGTTTTGTACATTTCGAATAACATTGCACTAGTTGATGGAAATATTGTTCCGGTGATTAACAAACTTTTTGCTGCCTGTTTCGAAAATTAAATATGGGGTGATATGAACGATCCGCTAACCATTTCGTAGGAATAAGGTGATTTTATGTATTTCAGGAATTAATAGATTTTACCTGTCATTAATGTGATGTTTAAGGACTGATTCGAAAAATCTGACCTAATAAGATAAGGTCAATCTGAAATTTTATGAAATGTCTCAGTTCTATAAAATTTATATCTGTTGGAAAGTTCTCACTAAGATTATTGAAAGATTGAAAAGGAATGTAATAAATATTATATTTAATTTTTTGGTTTGACGGACTGTTCTGCTAATCACATCAGAGCTAAGTAATTGGCTGATCTCAAGATGTATGCTCATTTTATCATATAAACGGTTCGTCAAAGGTCCTATTATCCTGTTGAATAAAAAAACATTTTGAATTTTAAAAAGTTACATTTTTACTTACGACCACCGCAACATATCTCCTATCAGTTTTAAATGAAGAATAACATACCTGAAACAAAAAAACTATATTACATTTTGCTTCATGATAAATTGCTTAAAGTAGAACTCTTCTTGAGAAATATTTAACAACTGATTGTTACAGTATCGTCAACTATATGTTTGTTCGAACAGTGGTCGGTGACTGTGTCTGAGATCCAGCCGTGTGAATACTGCGTAGCAGAATGAACGGATTTGTGTGGCAGGATCTTGGGCACGATAACTGAACAGGTTGCCTACAGCACTACGAACAGGGCTTATGATGACTATGTATGGAAATTATTTGAATCCATAAATGCGTTGTGGGTACATTTTTGACTAAACAGGTCCATGACTTCAAGATTTACCAACAAGGAGCTCACTGGTGAATTTATGGCCCCAACTAAGACTAAACTATCCATATCGTTCCACAACAGAGGCGAAATAATGAATGGCAATAATATCCATAAAATATTTTTTATACTGGAACACAAGGAAAACAGAGGTTAAATGATAAGGTATTGCCACTGCAAAAAGGAAGTCGCCCTTCTTCTTCTTCTTCTGGTACCATATCATTAGTGGACGTTAGTTATCATCTAGCGAACATCAGTTTATTGACAGAGGCTGTGAATAGTTCTACTGGTAGGTACCTTACTAGTCCACTGTCTCAGATTTTCAAGCCATGAGATTCGCTTTCTACTCGGCGCTCTTCTTCCTTGAAGTCATCGAGCTTTTTTTTAATACTCCAACTACCACGAATGCCTAAGTCCTATTTTCGTTGCATTTGACATGGGTATTAAAAATATTTCTAAATCTGGCGTAGAATCACTGGAGTTTTTTTTCTTTTTTTTTTATACTCCAACTACCACGAAGGCCTAAGGCCTAAGCACCCATTGGGTACCGTGGGGCTATAGGGAGATACAGGGGAAAGGGGAACGCCACAGGGACTCGGGCGAGGAAACACGTGTGCATGCAACATGCACACATTCTGGCTCCGCCTACGAGATCCGCCGGGTGGTATCTCCGCGTTCGACAGTCAGAGACCATCTACCACCTACGGACAATCACAACATCCATAGCTAAGAGAAAAATTTCTCTTGGGACGGGATTCGAACCCGCACAGCGCACGGCGACTGATCAGGAGACCGAAGAGTCTACACTGCGGCCACCGCTGCTGCCTGCGGTGATGCGATTTTTCAACTATACTACTACCGTACGCCAGTGCTACGCGACGTGTCTTTGTATCAACAAAGTCCATGAGCACGCATTCCGCCATATCCAAAGACACGTTGGACTAGCAGTGGTGTTTGGGGCGTTATGCTACTCTGTTCTGTTTTGGCACGGAACTATACCTAAGGTTAGAAGTATGTCCATCTGAACCGTATCAAATCTGGATACTGGGCGGCGCAGTCGAGCAGAAAAAGTACTCCCTAAAATATGAACATGATCCCAGGTAGGATCTTCTTTATATTTGAACTACTACCCAGGACTAAGGCCTACGTTCTAGGCAATAAGGGGATACAGGTGAAGAGGCGGGGGCGGGGTAATCACACAGACTCTGACGAGGGAACACGTGAGCATGTGATACGCACAAATCCTAGCCTCAACTTAGAGATACGCCGGGTGGTACCTCCACGCCGGATATCTGAGATCGTCTACCAAATACGAACAGTCACAACAACGCTCCTTCGTAAAAGTGTTCTGTTGCAAATTCCCACCATAGATGACGCATCTTAAAGCGAAAGAACGGTCCTCACATCCCGAGTGAAGTGAGACAGGTTTAGGGATAAGAGTCATTGACATGAATCTTGTTATACTCGTACTGTAACACAACACCAACTTTAACAAAAAAGTGGCCAATACATTGCAAATTCCAAAAACCGATAAATATAGATCCTGTGAGAAAAGGATTTAGGAGTAAGAGTGCCGCCATCTGTCAGAGATCCTGATCTATACATACAAAATGTAACAAAAAGTAGACAATCTGTAGCAAATTCCCAAAGTAAACATTGCATTAAAAACTGACAGAAATCGGTCATGTCATCTCAAGATAACAATGAGAGTTAAACAAAGAGGTTTAGGGGTATGAGTTCCATCTGTCAAATTTGGATCCACTAGTAATGTAACACCAAATTAAACAAAAAAGTAACCAGCCAATCTGTTGCAAATTCCCACAATAAACATCGCATCCAAAAGCGAAAGAAATCAGTCCTGTGATCCGGAGGAAAGAGTGAGAGTGGGAGATAGAGGTTAGGGTGTGAGGAGCGGGGGTCGAGCGGTAGTGTAACACCGATTAGAAAGGCGGCGTGCGGCTAGGGGTGCGGCAGCGTTGGCGGTAGCGGTGGCGCTTAAAGGGGATGGATCGGTCGCAGGATAGTCCAGGGAATAAGGCGATCTGGAAGTTCTGCAATAAATCCAGTGGAAATGAGAATATGGGCATTCTGGTACCCAGAGAGAAAGCGATACGCGATATACAGGGTGTCCAAGCCCAGTACATTTTTGTTTCACCACAGATGCTCAAAGTTGAGAGGAAAATATCAGAAGGTTATTAATCCCAAAATAGTCCTTATTAATATCTTTTAACTACATTGCATTTGTATATGATAAAGCAACAATATCTACAAGAATTTTATAGAAAAAATGAACAAAGTATAAGCTTATTTGTACATGCAGCTAAAGACCACAGATTAAAAGGTTCGCTTTTTTTAAATTTAAGAAAAAATTCAATATCTCAAAAAGGTGACACTTTTATATATGTAAGTTTTTGTTATTTCTGTAGGCAGTCCAAAGCCTACCTTCTCCTTAAGTTTGTCGTGGTACTTATTGGACACCCTGTAAACGCTACTTCATCTAACTGACCACATCTTAGGTAACTTAGATAGACTTATTAATACCATATTGGTGGTGATTGATTTCTCAAAAGCATTTGATACAGTTTATAACAAAATCGTGTTGAGCAACCTGAAGTACATTGGGCTATCTGATACCTGTATTCCGCTAAAATTTTACTTCTACTATTGTGGTTTCATCTGATGTTCGGCATTGGTTATGGGGCTTCTGCTATATTTAATTTATACGATTCATTTGCACTCATGTGTGGAATTTTGTTCTATACAAACGTATGCTGACACAGAATTATCATTTCACTTTAAATGTTCTCAGTTGTATGAGGTGTCGTTTGAAATTAATACTGATTTAATTATTATTACAGATTTTTGCAAAAAGCACTGTCTCATGATTACGACTCATCTCCATAGTAGAACATTCTGAAAACCTCGGTGTTATTGTAGATGCTTACTTGGAATTTGACAGATCAGTTACGTGTCTCAAAAAACTTATGCTAAATTAAACTTTTATATTCCAACAGGAACATTTTAAACTTTAAGACTAGGAAAAATTAGTTAAAAGCTTGATCCTATCATCTTTGCAATATTCCTTAATTTTGTTCTATTCTTATTTTAGATTCATCGGATCGGAATAGGTTACAGAACATTCAAAACAACTGCTGCAGGTTTGTAATTGGGCTTCGTAAATATAGTCGTCTCTTTGAAGAAGCATTGAAGAGCGGGAGGGGCAGTCTCAACATGAGCAACTCTTCTAAAAAAAGTGCCGATGCCTGAAAAAAAATAAAAAGAGTGGGAGTTGTGCTTCCAGTTCCCAGATACACCAAATATCGTTGGTTTGACTTATTGTTAATGGAATCAAGCGTGTATGGGGCTCTCACTGTATTGCGAAACATCTCATAATAATGAGAAAACTGGACATACAAATATATCAGGAAAAAAATGAGTAAAAACGAGTAGCCGGTAAAATAATGAATAAAAATGAGTCCATTGACAAAGGTAGCTTTAAAAAGCAGTATTATAAAAATACTAACAAAACAATTCTACGCCGCAATTTTGGTAAGAAAAAAGTACCAATTCCCTGGAGTAGGATGGCCGCAGGACGAAAGCGGATACGAGAAGGGTAGCTCCCCTTTAATGGGGCGGCTGCTACTATCGTTGGCTGCTGCTCCTGCTGACTCTCGCTAATTATAAACACTGACGGTGTTAATAGCCGATCAATTTCGGATTTGTCACCGCCACCGACAAAGACTCATATTGATTTTGGTGAAAGAGCACGTCATGCTTGTCAGTTTGTCACAAATAAATGAAACCAGAGAAGTTGATGTCTTGAGGCTACCTTAAGCGGTAATGCAAGATGAAGTGACAGTGAAAATTCCTAAAGTTTTGAAAACAAATGCTTGATTGAAATCTAAACAGAACACAAACCTCAAAGAACATCTATAAATCTGACCTTTATGCCCAAGTTTACTTTTGACCCGCTAGGAGCGAACTTCATACAGGGGGGAACTAAATCGGTCGTAGCGCACGCGGTGGACAAAAAGGGAAATATAATAAATATAATATAAATCTCGGTTTGATAGTGGAACATAGGACTCTATCGTAAAATATGTGTCTTATGGGGGTCAACTGGGGCTTGCCAATTTAGCTTTGTAGTTTTTTAAAATTGGTCCAGTGGCGGCGCAGAAAAATTCCAAAAACGGAAATAATAAAAATCGCTCGAGCTTCGTTTTTTGACGTTTCAGAGGATACTGAATATTTTTGAAAATGTTTTGATATTAGATATTATTAATACACCATTAACTCCAATAGTTCTACGCACCTATTAAGACATATTTGACACATCATAGATTTCTCCGTACATTTGGCCTTAGAACGATAGAAAATATTTTCGATACATCTCCCTCTGCTTTCACCCGTGGGCGTGTCGGTATCCATTAGTGCCATGGCATGAGTGGCGCTACGTCGTGTTTCTGTATTTTGTATGGACATGTTTGACGGACTTGATCCCTTTAATTTCCCTGTTATACATGCTCGTAACTAACACTTTTCTCAGAAGGCCCAACTTAAACAGCTCCAGCTCCAGCTGTCCTTCGCTGATTCGGATACGTCGACATTCTGTCCGACCAAAGACACCCAAACATGGTTTCGTGCTTTTTTGTAACTCATCAGCATGATCTAGGCTGGTATCTGGAACAACGAATGAAAGCATAGCAACTATCTTCCATCCAGGAAGGTCTATCGCGCTGTCTTATTTCGATAAGATCTAACTCGTACTGAACATAATCATTTATGGATTGATGACGGCGTTGCCGAGTCAACCTACTAGACGCCATTTTTTGTCTACCATGCGGTTCCTTTTCACCACATAAGTATGTTCATTCGGAATAGTTATCGCAAACGGTGTCGCACGTTACGATATCTTGATTGACAATCATATGTATATGCTAATTCTACTGGACCAATAAACATTCAAAGCAGTACAGGGACAAAGCTATATTGAAATGGGAAACACCTTTCTTATGGAGAAAAAAGCTGAACCTTGGCAGCACTTTCATTTCATTACACGTTACGCGTAATATCAGGGAGGTGAATATCGCCATATAGATAACGGAACCTTATTAAACCGTTTAAAAAATGTCACGGGCATGAATTTTCTCGCCCAGCCCGGTATAAAGAAAAAATTATTTTGTAAGTTAAATGACAAATTACCAGCATCGGTTATTAGCTATTATGATTTATAGTGGTTTTATTTTGCATAATATGCACATAAATTATCAATTACTATCTACATTTATGAGGAGCACCGTGCATTGCGTAATTGTTGTACATATACGAGGGTAGAGTGATTGTCTCAAAAGCTTGTATAAAGTATGAACGCAAAATTGTCATGATGTATTTATTTATTTATTTCTCCTGGTAGTAGAATAATTTCTACTTGATTATATGTACCTTCTATTTGAGCAGAGGCTAAACGAGCTAATTTTCTCAGAGGGGATTGGTGTTGGCAAATAAAATTTCCCAAAGTTGTACCAGTACAACATGCTAAATGTGCAAATGTTATGGGAACAACCGGATTTTCAGGAAGCGGCACGGCCCCCCTGCAGGCGCCCGTGACAAATTATATAAGGATATGTTGTGAGGAAATGCTATTTTAATAATTAAATAATAAAATAAACAAATGTTTGTTATATATATATATGCATTGCGTAATTGTTGTACATATACGAGGGTCGAGTGATTGTCTCAAGAGCTTGTATAAAGTATGAATGCAAAATTGTCATGATTATTTATTTATTTATTTCTCCTGGTAGTAGAATAATTTATACTTTATAATATGTACCTTCTATTTGAGCAGCGGCTAAACAAGCTAATTTTCTCAGAGGGAGTGGTGTTGGCCAATAAAAATTCATAATGTTGTACAAATACAACCGGATTTTCACGAAACGGCACGGCCCCCCTGGCGCCCCCTGCAACATTTTTTTAAATGGGATGGAGGTTCGTCTGCTGCCTCGTTCTGAAGCTCCTTATGAAAGTAAAAGTACTCCTTTATAACCTTCATAAGGTAAATTAAGGTTCACGACCGGCCATTCCATTAAAAAAAAATATCTAAAATCCATGTATCAATTTCATTAGCCCAAATTTCAGCTTGCTAACTTTACGTTTCAAAAATAAGTAGGGGCGTGGACCTTTTTGAAAGACACTGTATGTTCCCGCACAGTACCTATAAAAAATATAGAATAAATAGTTTTACAGTTGTCAGCTTCAAGTGGTTTTTGAGCTTCTAGCATACACATACACATCATTAATTGCGTCGATAAAAGATGGCACGTGCTGCCATCTACTATCGAGTATCTGAATAGCGCCATCTTCTAAGATTTTTTGCGGGGGCATTTGATAACATGATTTTGAAGATCCTTCCGAGTACTTTATGTCCTTTGAATATGAAATGATTGAAAACTCTTAAAATCAGGCTGTCAAAGTTGAGCGTTTGGGTATATCACTTATAACTGAACAACTAATTATCAAACATAGTATGATATATCGATGTTCTTCTTTTAGAAGGTTCCAACTGAATGTGCCATAAAATAAATGATAAAATAAAGATTTTGACAATTACTTTTAATGGAATGTTCTATATTTTATTACATATTCGGATAGAGCATTCCAAGAGAAGAAGATTGATATTGATATAGTACCTACAGCATTTTGTTGAGTCATAAGCGACTAAATGTAGTCAACTTTGACAGCCTACCAGTTCACCTTTTAGACAGACAGTAATTTCCTGTTCTACGATTATAAAGTGATCACTAATAGCTTTAATTAGGTAAATTACGCGACCCCCATTCCGTTAAAAAAATGTTCAAAAATAGAGCCCAGCCGCCATCATGAGATTTTCAAATGTCAATTTTTCGCTAAAATATAATATTTATGTATTACTTTCAGTATCATTTAGCTTGCTAAGTTGACCCATTCAAAAAATAAGTGAGGGTGTACCTGTTTTAAAAGCACTGTATATTTGAACCTCAGCCTTAAGTTCTTTTACAATGGTCTGTAAAATAGGGTAAAAATATTATCTGGTGCAAGATAAACTGCAAAAGTTGTGCTAAGATTGCAATTAAAAGTTCCAGGAGCGCAATTTGGCTTATTTATTGAGACAAAAGAATGCTGATAAAAGAACAATACATGGCAAGAAAATAGGGGGATTTATAATGGACACTAAGTCGTTTAACGAACGTAATGCGTCTGAGATACCAGTATAAATGAGCTAAGCTTTAAAATATAGTCATGCAATGTTTATGTGCATCCATCATAATTTTGAAGTGTCTATTCTGTTCCAAAATGATTTAAAACGACGGTTTATGACTGAACTCACATCTAAAATACATTATTATCTTGGTTAAGAATTTGTAACAGGGAATTTTTCAAAATTTTCATTTCGACGGATTATTAATATTCCTCTTTCAAAAAATGTTGTCAAGTGGGTTGACTCTACACTTTCTACGCAATGCTATCATCAGTTTGTAAAGAATTATGTTCGACACAAGTTAATCACTCTAAGAAAAATGTTAGCCTTGAACACGTATAACAAAAAATATAAAATGGATCCAGTCAGTCAAACAGGCCCCTACAATTAGTCCCTATGTAGTCCACGCCCAAATGACGTTGCGATATATATATATATATATATATATAGACATTTTTCCATTGCCAAACAGTACCGACATCTGGAACGTTGCTATGACCAAGCATCGCACGGTCTTCGGAATAGCTCAATTTTGCATCCTTGACTTCGAACAATGCACTTTTTCATACGGTAGTACAAAAAATATTTTTCACCAGTAACTATTTAATTTATTAGGGTCGCAATACGATCTCTGAAATATTCCTGAAGAAAAGTATCACATCTACGACACTGGTTTCCACAGAAAATTATAGCGGCAGAAATCAAGTGAGCATTGCCAGGATAATTAGTAGCTAAAAGGTGCCGACAAAACCGCACAGGAAAAAGAAAACCGGCAAGAACTAGCAGGTTGGTTGTTCACGAAATTTACAGCGTCTCACGTCCGAAACTAGTTCCCACCCACAATTTTATTTTTGTACTTTTTGTTGGAATTCCTACCAATACGAGCAAGCAATTTTAAACATAGCGCGCTGATGTTTGTTCTGACAAGAGTAAATGAGATACAATCAGACTGACAGAGTTACATGTGAAGTCAGTCATTGACGAGGGAGTATTAGTCTAATCATATTAGACGAAAATACCCCTGGTTTGCAAAATAATTGTAAAGTCTGGTCGGAAAACTTTTTATTCCACAACATAGAACCAGGAAACGCGTGTTTTTGGGTTCAATCGAAAGTATTGACAGGAACGAAAAAACTCTTCAAATAAGATTTTTAGGTATTTATGAGAGCTACAGAATGAGAGCACCCGTAAAATGATCCCACCAATAGTGAAAAAGTTATGACCGAAAACCGAGGCGAAATTTCACGATAGTTTCACGCAGCTACTTGAAATGCTTCAAATTCGTAGGCTTCATACTTCTAAATAACCACAACAATATTGGAGTCGATTGGCCAAGTAGTTTTTGAGAAATTCTAATTGTTTATCCCAAAACACCTGTCTTCCTGCCATAATCCCTCTCTAAATCATAGTAATTTATTTGTCCATTTTCATCCAATTGAGGAAAATGAAGTCAGGAAGGCCATTAAATCACTAAAGGATAAGATGACATCTGGACTAGATGGCATCCCGTCCTTTATAGTCAAAGATTGTGTGGAAGTGTTTGTTGGTGTTTTAACTAGGATTTTTAATATTTGTCTTATAAGGTCTGTCCAGTGTTTAAGTGTTGGGATAAGTCAAATATTGAGAATTACAGGGCAATCTATATATTATGCATGTTCTCGAAAGTCTTTGAAATAGTCTTGTACAGTCGCATTTACACTGCCGTCCAGCGTCAGCTGCATCAACACGGATTTGTCGCTAATCGCTCAACAACCACAAATCTATTTATGTTAACGTAGTACCTCTCGGAAGCCATTGATAGTAATGAGCAAGTTGACGTTATTTATACCGACTTTTCGAAGGCTTTCGATAAAATTAACCACAAAACTTTATTAAATAAGTTAGGTGCACTTGGTTTCACAGATGATGCTAGGGAGTTGATGAAATCTTACTTATCCGATCGTAGACAATTTGTTAGCTATAATGGCTTCCAATCTGAGACCTACTTGGCACCTTCTGGAGTTTCTCAGGGGTCCAACCTGGGACCATTACTGTTTTTAATATTTATTAATGATCTCTGTGACTTATTCGCATATAAATACTCCTGATGATTGTATCAAGCTACAACACCAATTAAATGTTGTGCTGTCTTGGTGTGTAGAAAACAAGTTGGAGCTTAATGTGAGGAAGTGTAAAATAGTCAGCTATACCAGGAAAATAAATGTTTGCGAATATCCGTACTCTGTTGATGGGTCTGTGCTAGAAAGATGTTCTGATGCACGTGATTTAGGTATAATCTATGATCAAAAGTTAACTTTTAGTCAGCATATAAATAAAAAAGCATCAGAAGCATTGGCGGCTTATGGTTTCATAGTAAGGAATTGCAGGAATTTTCATAACATAAAGTCTATTAAGCTATTATATTATGCTTATGTTAGATCCAAAATCGAATATTGTAGTATTATTTGGAGCCCTTACTATAAATGCTCTGGCACAGCTGGTGAAAGAGTACAACGGAAGTTTATGAAGTTTGTTCTGTTTAGGATTGATGGGACATATCCAGAGAGAGGTAAGTAATGAGGAACTATGTAGTCGCTTAGACATGTTGACTTTGGAAAAACGTAGGTACTGTGCCTCAATAAATTTGGCTACAAAATGATCAACAATTTAATTGATTGCCCCATGATCCTGGAACAGATCAAGTTTCGTACTCCAACGTTTGCATCTCGCAATCATAAAATATTCGGACTTCCTAGAGCTAGGACAAACATTCTTCTCAAGTCACCGTTATATGTAATGTGCTCTAACTTAAACAGAATAGGACGTTACTGTGATATATTTACGACAAATGTTAATTACCTGCTAAAGGCAGCTAAGGCTTATTCGGACCAATAGCTCATGTTACAAATTTATACCTGTGTTGCATTTGTTGTTTTCATTTCGCTTTTTTGCTTTTGTATTATGTTTATAAATGGGAAACTGTTGGACAATAAAGCTATTATTATTATTATTATTATAACTACTAGTTTATTGAGCGATATACAGGGTTCGTTCAAAGGACATTTTATAGCAAAATACACGAGTTTACCTTGCCGATATGAATCACAAGCCATTCCTAAAGATAACTTATTTATATGTCGAAAACGAAGGGTTATCTTATTTGAAGAGTTTCTTCGTTCCTGCCAACAATTGAACCGCAAAAAACACGTTTGTTTGTTGTCGAATAAAAAGTTTTGCCACAAAGATTGGTGTACCCATTTTATGCGTCCATGTTCTAAATACCCCCTTGAACAACTTGTATCAATAAAACCAGACTTTACCATTATTACTTCGGGGAAATTTGCTAATATTAGAGTATACTGTAATCGATAAAAATGTTTAAAATGAGATTTCATGTTTTCTGTCACTTTTATTTGACACCACTTTGATTATGATGAAAAGGTTACTTACGACTATACCAAGGACGAAAATACTTTAGTTTTTAAAAATTGGTCTAGTGACCGCGGAGCTAGAGGCAGCAAATGAAGTAAATAAAAATCCATCAAACTTCGTTTCTTGACGTAACAAAGGATCCTGATCATTTTCAGAACAAAAAAAAATGTGTAGGGGTTAAAAAATAGGGGGTTAGGTAGTGGAGAACAGTATATCTCAATTTTTTGACGTTAGTATATTATTACGCTTTCTACCCCGGTAATTCTACGTACCTTATCAGACATACTTCATACATCATAGATGTCGCCGTACATTTGTCCTTAAAACTTGAGTGACAAAGATATATTTTCAATATACGCGTCCCAGGCAACCAGTGTTGCCAGGTTTAGTCGATCTGTTTTCGGTATATTATTATTATTATTATTATTATTATGATAATTGAGATGAGCAGAGTACAAGTACTATAAGCTCATACAGTAAATATAGTGTACGGACACGTAACACAAATACATCAAATAGAAAAAAATAAAAAAAGACTGTTCATAGCTATAAAGTTTGTACATTCCTCCAGCTATCATACTGCACTTTGAAGCTATTAACTGAAGTAGCACCAACCACACTTTCAGGTAAACTATTCCAGGTGTTGAATATGCGGTTGGGAAGAAACCACTGTCGGACTGTTGTTTTAAATGGCTCCTTATGCAGTTTGAAGCTGTGTCCGCGTAGATTGCTGCGCGACAGACGGTATAGATGCATGAGGTTGGTGCCCATCAAACTATGAAGTATCCTGAACGTAACTATAAGATCGCCACGAAGTCTTCACTCAGAGAATGAGGTCAGGTTGAATAATTCAAGGCGATCTTCACAGCTTGGTCTTCGTGCTCCAAAAGGGATACGAGTAGCCCGACGCTGTACTCATTCGACGAGATTTCTATCGCGCAGAAGCACAGTGTCCCATACCGGGCCAGCGAATTCAAGAATTGGCCTCACGAATGCCTTGTAAATGTAGGCGCAAGTGTTGACATCGGATCCTTTGAAAGACCTCTCCAGCATGTATAGAAGTTTCTTGGCTTTTGATGTAATGTGGTGAATATGCTCTGACCAGGAAAGAGGATCGTTGACTACAACGCCCAGATCAGTGTGGCTGGAAACTGCTTCGATGTTGTGGTCAGAGATCTTGTATGTAAATCGCGGATTTGTCTTCCCGAGGTGAAGGACACAACACTTAGTTAGATTTAAGGTGCGAAATTTTTTCGGTAGATCGTGAAATTTTTTAGTAAACGGTAAAACGGTGGTTGGAAATTGAAGAAGGGGGCTTGCTTGAGCTCCACTCGGTTTTGAAAATTGAAGACCGCGGGGGTGGTAACAAACGCTAGAATGCTGCTATTTGAAAAATTGAAGTGCGGTGGGTTGTATCAAATTGTAGTAATCAAAAAAATTAAAGAGCGGGGGGGGTCAAATGACTATATTAAATTATGTCAAATAAATACTAATTTAAATTTTACACTTTTCGGTAGATTCCACACAGGAACAAAATCGGTAGATCCACCGAGAAATAGATGAACCTGGTAACACTGCAGGCAACTCAATGAAGGTACATCTACCTGCTTCGAAGGCTGACCGATATCTGAGCGATGAAAGGTAGATGCAAGTCCGTGATAGGTTGGAGATTGTCGCAATTGCCCAGGCAGGCAGAGTTGTATGTATGGGTTCGTTTGACTGACTCGATCCATGTAAATCTTTATTCGTAGCTAACTTTCTTCTAAGGAGGGATAACTTGTGCCGCAGTGTAGAGTCAATCTTCTTGACGTCATTTTTTGTCATTGACATGGTAGCTTCGAACAGTGATCGAAACAGTTGTAGAGAGATACTTCGTATCTTCATACAGGGTGTAAACGTTATGATAGTCATTATTTAAATGGGTGATAGAGGGGGTTCAAAGAAGCAAAAAGTTTCATATAACATGGGGGTCAAAACGGCATTTTTTTAGAGAAAAGCGACTTTAAAGTAAAATAAAATCTGACAATGCCGCAATGCCAGACGCGAATTACGACGGAACGCAGTGTAAATAAAGATGGAGTTTGTTATTTTTGGCTCTTAGGTATTATCTTATTATTTGATAATGTACTCGCAAAATCAAACAATTAAAAAAACGGACTTACCACTAACTGTCTCAGCGCTTCACATGGTGTGTGAAAGTTTATTGAACGTATTAAAAAAATCCACTTATAAATAGGGAACACAATTTTGATACATACATTATTTTTCTTTTTAAAACCCACACCGCACTTTTTTGTATTTAAAGGTGTTCAAAATGTCGTCCTCTACTTTCCACACAAGCTTCATTACGACGAACCCAGTTTCTTCTTACTCTAGGTCCGCGAAGTTGTCCATTTATTATTTCACCCGCATTAATTTTTTTTTGGCGAAGTTGTGTTTCAGTTGTTATTGGACCAGCCCCACAAACCATCCCTTTAAGTTCTCCCCAATACCAGAAATCCATCGGATTGAGGTCAGGAGATCTTGTTGGCCATTTTCGAGGATCAGGAGCATTTCGACCAATACAGCGATTTGGATAATGTTCATTCAAATACTGAATGACGCCTCTAAAATTGTGTGTTGGTGCCCCGTCATGAAGAAACCACAAATTCTGTCTCCGTTGTAGCATGTTGTCTAAGGTCTGTTCCAAAAGTTCTGGTAGGTTATTGGCTAGAAAGCTGAGGTATCCTTCTCCTGACAACTTTGGGGGTAACTCGAAAGGGCCAATTACCTGATCGTCAAGATGAGGATTTTCTTGGGCCCGCATGTGAGTATTATGGAAATTTAATATCCCGTCTCGCGTAAAAGTACATTCGTCCGTTGCTAGAATGTTTTAAAAAAATCCGGATTTTCAATGTTTTTGTGCAAAAACCACTGACAGTATGTTAGTCTGCGAGGATAGTCTTCTGGTAACAAGACCTGCAATCGTTGTACGTGGTAGGGATAAAGCAAATTTTCCCGTAGGATTCTATAGACTATGGTATGCGATAGTGCTACGCGGCGGCCTAATTCCCGAATGCTGATATCTGCATTGATTTCCACGATATTTAAAATTTGTCCCTCCTGCTCTACAGTAACCTGTCTTTCACGAGTGCGAATATTAGTGGGTTGAATACTTCCTGTATCTCGAAGTACTCGTATTTGGTACACTTGCACAAAAACAAAACAACACGCCCGATGCTCTGCTCGACAAAACGAAAAAGTAATTTATCTATGCAAAACGATAACTAACCACTGTTACCGTTTGCGATCGAGTGCCGGTTCGATAAGAGTGATGAAAGACCGACGCGCTGTTGTCATGTGCGTTTTAAATATTTAACTTAATGAAACTTATTTACTGACAACAAATTTTGGCTTAACTTAGAAAAACTTAATGCCATTTATGTGTTAATTGCCCAATTTAAAAACGTTTTAGATTAGAGTATAAAAATTAGTAAGATTGTGGTGATTGTGGTCGATATAAGGCACTTAAAGTTGTAAACTATAAAGCCATTTAGACAAAAATCTATTGACTTTTGGACCATGGTTCATATGAACTTTTTGATTTGTTTTGACCCCCCCTAATACCCATTTCAATCATAACGTGTACACCCTGTATATAACATCTAATAAGTATACTGGCAAAAGTGATACGAATTTGCAGTTCGTCTAAGTGTCCAGGTGATTTCGAACATGAGGATATTTTCAGCTAATTGCATTCGACACCTATAAATTCGGCTCGATATAGATCTTTACCTTTTCATTGCGTAACTTACACTTTCTAACGACCGACCGAAGTCTGAGATCTTAAAGATCACAGACCAAAACGGATGAATGATCGTGAAATACCGCAGCGTCACAATGGAGCGTTGTTTTTGCTCCATGCTTATTCGTAGTAACTTGTAACGATCTATGAACGTACCCATTTTACGCAAGGCTGAGAAATAACAGAATGTCTATGACTGAGCGAAGAAAGACCGATGACTAATAATTTTATGAGCGATTAGTCAGGGTGCTATAAGTTCTCATGAAAATTAAGGCATTTGAACACTGCATCGTATGATACTAGGATCGTATCCAGCACGAATCAACCGCATTCTATGCTAGCACGCACCACGTTGTCGAAAAGCATAGAAATTGACTGGAAGCTTCTTATAAGAAAATTAAAGGCTCTGAAATATGCCGCAATCGGAGAATATACTGAACGTATCATATCACAAATCAAGAGGTGTTAAACAGAATAGAGCGACAACCGTCACTGCTTAAAACAGCCACAGAAAAAAGTTAGAATATTTGATACACAATACAGCAAACTAACGTCCATTATGCAAGGGAAAATAAAAGGCAAGACGGCACCCAGAAGACGTCGAACACCGTGGCTCATGAACTTAAGGCCGTGTACCGGCAAAACGTTATCCGAATTTTCAGCAGTAAATAACATAAGGTCAGGTGGACCAACGTATAATGAGGATATGGTTACTGACCGACGTATGTCACGCGTATTATTCTTGCATGATTGTATCTCGTTCCAATACAACTGTTGACATATGGGTAGAAATAGCTAATTTTATTTATAGCGTTTGCCCTGTTAAGTAAAATACGCGATAATTTTGCTGGTATAATTTGAACATCCGCTCTTTTTTACTATAAAAATGTTGATGTCTATTCACTAGAGGTATTGAAAAAGTAACTATTGGTACTCATCCGTACCCGGCTCGCGTACAATAGCTACTGAGATATAAGCTGTTTTGTATAGAAAAACCCTCCACCTCCACTTCGGCAACCCATCAGTCCGCCATTTTGAAATTTGGAGTGCTGAAATTTGTATCAAAAAGACTTACACACCTCAGCTTTTATCTTATTTGTTACTTGTTCGATTTTTAATTTTTGCTCAGACAGTGTGGTCAAAAACGCAAATTGTATTCTGTACTCTTAGTGGCAATATGGAACTAGCTCAGTGTTTGTCTTTTGTTTCCATGGATGATATGATTTTTTTGCTTAATTTTGGTGTACTGTACTATTAAAAGCTTAATATCTGTAACTCAAAATCTAGTGATTTTATCTGAAACAATCCTTATACCAAAAAAGCTTATAAACATTGAATCCAAACTTGCACAAATATACAGGGTGATGCATTTGAAATTTTTGAGAAAAACTACAATTTGCGTTTTTGACCACACTGTACGAGCATAAGTTAAAAATCGAAAAAGTGACAAATAAGATAAAAACTGAGGTGTGTAAATTTTTTGATACAAAATTCAGCACTCCAAATTTCAAAATGGCGGATTAAGGGGTTTCCGAATTGGACGGTTTTTCTGGACAAAACACCTTACATGTCAGTAGCTAATTGCCAAAACCCCATAGTATGTTATATCAATCTTCTTCTTTTGAATTGGTTTATCCAAACATGCAAAAAATTTGAGGCATTCCATTTGATATTTAGGTCAAAATTGGGACCTCCTGTATAATTGCCATTATTTTAGAAATGTGCCCTTAAATGTCATGTATATCATGCCATAAATAGATGTTCCCAAAATGTATTTGTTTATGAGTAATATTTCGTCCACACATCCATGGGCCACACTGTACATACCTCGGTGAAGAAGGCCAATTATTGTCCTCGCACAATATACCTCTCCGCTCTATGATATGTCATTATCCAATTACCAACAATGGCATACTCCTCCACCAAGGTATGTAATATACTATTTTTCACTACTAACCTGAGAAGTCGCCATAATTTACTTCAGTCCTCCAAACAGAAATTATATTTGTCCCTCTAAGTGAAAAACGATAATGAAAGATAACCTAGACCAGTAATGAATGTGTGTACTCATGAAGAGCTGTTTGGTGAGGCACAGAATTGCCACAGCTATTAAACCCTACATATCACCAAGGTGAATAATATACGATTCTATTTTTCTAAACGATTTTGAATTCCAGGGGACTGGGCTTGGTGCATAGACAGAAGATGAGGGTACTAATCGGAATGGAATAACTACATTTTTTTTATTTCCTAGTACGTACAGAGTGTGGAACGTAGGTAGGAAGCAGGTATGTCACGTACTGAAAGCTGAGACCCCTACCGCTGCGCTGGCGAGACATGAGGCATGCATGTCTGGGTCCAGCAAAGCACGGGTACGGGCAAAGTGCGGCCAAGTTGACCTTCTAACCAGTTTCTCAGTCTGAATTAGTTTCTCGACCTCGAGTGCCATACGATGTTGACTTCTCGGAAGGTCCATGCCGCGATAACAAAGCCACCGGATGAACACCTTGCATTTATGGATTCATATTTTGTATTTGGAGATGTTTATGATGTGGAACTTTCTTTGTTCTGGTTCATGGGTGTAATATGTCACACTTGGCTCGAGAGAAATGTGGAAGGCGTTGTCATGATCTGTATCTTCAAACAATTCGGTAAATTGTAAATTAGTATGCAAACTGTCCAGAACATAAAAAATAATGACACAAGATCCTATAAGAAATATCCTGCGGAGCTTCCCTACGGAGATACAGCCCCCGAAAAGCCGATACTAATAATTGGGTTTTTCTGAAATAACTTCCAATGAAATGTCAACAGAATATTATACAGTTGGAGTCTCACATGACGGGATGGATGTTACCGGCATTCTGAATAATCCGGTATTCTATACAATACCTAGGTAATGTATAGAATACCCAAAAGGTGTAAGTAAGGCATGAAATATTATTTGTTTTATACTTTGCCTAGGTATTCTATACAATACCGAATGCGCAGCCAGTAATGTATGTAAAAGATGAGAACAACGAAGATTTTGTACACTTCAAAATCTCACAATAGTTCCTCATAATTTCTCGTATGTACTTAATTAAAATTTTGACTATGCAGTAAACCTTACTTATTTTCAGAGGATTGTTTTGTTTCTTAAGTACATGTAAGAATATTTTTTTTATTCTAATAAAATTTTGTCTAAGCAGTAGACCTACACTGCCTATATTTTTACAGAATTGTTTTGTTTCTTAAGTTTTTTATACGTATTACGTACGTACGTACTACTAATTATTATGTTACTTATAGCCAAAATAAGTTTTAGTTCCACGTTAATTTTACTGTTATTTTTACTGTAGTAACAAAGAGGTGGTTTTCTGTACTCTTTTCATAAAGCTTATTTTTAAGGAGCACTTTAAGTGTTAATTAAACAACAAAACAATAAAGTTGATTTTAAATAATATGACTTGTTTCATTTGCCCGTCATTTTCTAGGTATATCGGTTAACATTGTTAAATTGAGACCAAGATCTATTTATTTTACACATTGCCCGTGGAACAGCAGGTACTCTATACAATCTCTAGGAATTGTATTCATTTCCTAGGTAAAGTTTGAAATGGATAATAATATTAATAATATTTTATACATTGCCTGGACAACCCAGGTATTCTATATTTTGCCTAGGTATTGTATAGAATACCTGAATTATACAGATTACCGGTAACAGATACAATACAATTATTACATTCAGATAGCCATGAACAGGCTAGCCCCAAAGCAATATTGCTTTCTTTTAATACCTCAAAAACGATATTTTTGGAAAGCATGATCCTTAAGTTGAGTTCAGTTTTTGAGAAAGGCCAATTTGTTTCGGTACAGTTTCATTACGAATTTGATACTGGACCCAGTAAGCTGGTTCTGCTTTTTTGGAAACGTAATTCTGATACCAAATTTGTAATCAGTGACTAGAAAAACACTAGGATATAAATATTCAGATCACTTATTTTTAGGTTTTAGATTTTGTTAGAATTTTTTTGGGACTCTTTATGAACATGAAACAATAAAAAACAGCTAATATGACCGAAATCAGAGAAGATTGAATTATTTTCAGCTTAGCAGAATTAGGCTTTTGAGACATTGTTATAAAAGTATATTTTTTTGCAATATTGTCCCTGACGATCTAAATCGGTTAATTGTTTTCTATGGGCACCATCATATGAGACATCAATCAATTGTACAGTAATCTAAGGTGTATAAAAGATAATCGATTCCCGGTAACATCCTTCAAGATCCTACGGCATTCTATATGTATAGGAATTAATTGGATTATTTTGTTGTGTTCTAAATGCATCCGAGAGGTCGCCATTTACACGCCGTAGACGCTATCGATTGCAGAAAGATGGAAGTGGAAGCAAGGCATCATAAACTAAAAATAGAAGAAAAGATGCCACAGACAGTGAAAACGATAAATTCACTACCTGCGTCGACAAATGATGAATGCACACCGTGGCATGGCATCGGCATTTTCACGATGCAGTGGTATGCTATTTCGTAACACGGGCACGTTAAAATTTTTGTCGGTAACCCGTCTCAGCCATTGGCATCTGCAATGGGAAGAAATAAGGGTAACATGGAATAGATATATTGAACACAAGTGATTTTCAAGATCCACGTTGATCCGCCAATCCGCCTAAGAAGTTAATTCTGAGCCATGGATGTTGTGTTGTCTATGTCAAACACCAGGCCGGTGTAAGATCAACATAGGTAAGACATTGTATCGCTGGGGCTGGTTTAAGCAATAATCAATTACCAGTAGATAAGCTTGTGGCACGTATTAAGCGACAGCTACTGTCGGCCCCTTTAGTCTCGGTAACACCACTCATTTAATAACTATCCTATGCTTCCAGGATTTTTTTCTAAAGGGTGCAAACAAAAATATATTGAGAATCTACCTTCAAATCAGTATTGCCGAGCCAAAAAAGACGAAATCAGTAGACATAGTCGTTAAAATTCTTAAGATTCAAGGACAAAATCGGAAAAAATCAGGACCGTCACAAGATCAGCGATGGATTAAAGGACTACGTCACACAGCACCCTCTATAAAAAAAAGGACATCATTGTATTGCGCGCACATACACAGCACATATTTTTTGAGAACATCTGTTGCTGGAAAACATTCTTTATTACAACTTGTACAATGAACATACTGGTCGCTCGTCAAACTCCTTTGCCATCACTGAAGCTTCTTTTGCCATTCTGGTTTATAAGATCCTGAATACTTTTCTGATTCATTCCTGAACTTGACATTTTGATTACATACATACAGACGGGCTTTGGTTTGCTTATTGCTGTCTGGTGATGCGATAATTGATAATGATCTACCAGTCTGTACCTGTTGTACACAAAAATCCATATAGCGAGAGCGGATTAAGGGATGTGCGTACATACGAGCCCCTTCCCACTTCAGTTGGCCCAACTATTGAAATCTTAGTTTTTTTCTTATCAAACACAAATAATAAAAATGTAGCAGGGTGTTATAGGTTTAAAATATTAACAATGAATATTTTGATAACATATAGTAGAAAACACCAACTTTATCACTCCCTAATCAAATTTGCAGCATAAAAATAACACATGTTGCAATTACAGCATATCAACCTATTTTCATTTCAATGCAAAATAAGTCTATAACGCATAGGTGGCTGTGAAAAATAAAAGCCATGACAATTGTTTTTATTAATCACAGCTGTCAGAATACGTTTAAAATATACTAAGTGACATATTATACATCCGAACACCCAGTTTAAATGGTTTTATTTTAATAAAAGTTGGTGAATGTATTTATCTTACTGTAAATAACAAGTGAAAAAATTTTCAGCCTTCCGATTTTTATACTGCTTTTTTTTAATTCACTAACGCTCTAAAAATGAATATTTCAGCCGCAGTAAAGAATCAACGTTGGCGAATTTTGGTTCTTGACATCCTTTAAGATCGGTTACGATGCCTAGAGTACGGAGACCTGTACGATTTCGTCAAGTTAGTGAGTTTGATAGGGGCCGTATAGTGGGACTTCGGGAAGCTGGACTTTCTTTTCGGGCAATTGCAGTTAGAGTGCAAAGAAGTTTAGACACTGTGGTTAGGTGTTGTCAGGCATGGCTTCGAGAAGGCCGTACGCAAAGAGCAAGGGGCACTGGACGCCGCCGTAGAACAACAGACCGTGAAGATCGCCGCCTAAGATTATTGGCCTTAAGGGACCGTTTCTCCACTACCAGGTCCATTGCAAATGAATGGTTTGCAGAACACGAAAGACCTATTGGCATGCGAAGTGTTTACCGACGAATGAGAAGTTTTGGCTTGTTTTCATACCGGCCACACTGGGTCCTCCCTTTAACTCGAGAACACCGACGTAATCGCCTTGAGTGGTGCAGACAACGGTCACTCTGGGATCAGGAATGGAACAGTATTGTCTTTAGTGACGAGTCTCGATTTTGTTTAGGCATGCACGATGGTCGTGCCAGGGTTAGAAGGCGACGTGGTGAAAGGAGGAATCCACAGTTTTTTGTTGAAAGACATGTTCATCACACTGTTGGTGTTATGGTTTGGGGTGCTATAGCTTATGGTTCCAGGTCACCTTTAATCTTCATCAGAGGTAACATGAACGCGCAGCGTTATATCCACGAAGTTCTAGAACCCCATCTTTTACCCTATCTTGATACCCTGGCAGATCCAACTTTCCAACAAGATAATGCCCGACCACATGTTGCAAGAGTCACAATAGACTTCTTTCAACATAATGATGTCACATTGTTACCATGGCCACCAAGATATCCAGACTTATCCCCAATTGAGCACGTGTGGGATATGATGGGTAGGAGATTGCTCAATTTGCAACGTCCTCCTCAGACTCTAGAAGCACTTCGAGAGGAGTTGGTGGTTGCCTGGAATGAGATACCACAAGAGGACATTGGCCACCTGATCAGAAGCATGCCTAGGCGCGTTGGAGAATGCGTAGCACATCAGGGTGCATCCAAACATTATTAAAGGTCAAAGGGCTTTAAAGCAGTGCAATCATTTTGAAATTTTTATCATTTACTTATTATGCTTCATTAAGTACTTATACAAAATTTTATTAAAATAAAACCATTTAAACTGGGTGTTCGGATTTATATGTCACTTAGTATAGTTTTGGGTAGTTAAGGTTTTCAAAATGGGTAGATGAAAGGTTATTAGTGAGAAAATTCGTTTACTGATAATTAATTTTTTTAATTCTGGGAAATCAAACTCAGAAATTGCAACTTTGTTAGACTTATCGCGGTACAGTGTGAGACATATTGTTAGAAAATATAACGTAACTGGTTCAGTTAATATTAAGCCACGATATGTGAAAAAAAGTAATATCACAAATGCCGACCGAAGAGCATTAAGAAGAATAATCGTCAAAAACTGGCGTGCCAATTATTTACAATTAATTGCTGTGTGGAGTGAGGCTGTTGGAAGGAGAATTTCGAGGTCCACAACTCATAGAGAGGCCCACAAACTGGGATTTAGTACTTACAAGGTAAGTTTTCTTATAAAAAAAAAGTGAAGTAAAAACCCTAAAGTTGCACAACTTGTTTATAGGCCAAAGAAAAGCCACTATTAACTCCACTGCACGGCTTAGATGGGCTAAAGAACATAGACAATGGTGTGCAATACAATGGAGTGATGAGGCCCGATTCGAAGTTTGTGTTGGTGACAGTCGCAGTAGAGTTATTCGCAAAAAAAATGAAGCATTCCATGTTGACTGTCTGAAGAGAAAAGTGAAATGTCCAGCATCCATTATGGTCTGGGGTAGTATGTCACCAAAAGGAGTAGGAAAACTTCATTTTATTGATGGAAATGTGGATACAAACAAATATTTGGAAATTTTAGAAGATTCTCTTATACCAGTGATGGAAGAATGTTTGACATCCGGCCAAGATTTTGTGTTTCAGCAAGATGGTGCAGCGTGCCGTACCTCAAAAAAGGCTATAAAATGGATGGAAGAAAATAATGTACCACTTTTGGAATGGGTTTCTAGCAGTCCAGATCTGTCACCTATTGAAACTTTGTGGCACGAGATGAAAAAGGTTCTACGAAAACATCCTGCTCGTACAATCACCGAACTGAGACAAAAGCTTCAAGAAATATGGGATTGTTTTACACCAAATTTTTGCCAAAACTTGATTAACACTATGCCCCAAAGAATTTCAGCCGTAACAAAAAATAAAGGTTTTCATTAGTAAATTATAATTATGATTTCATCTGCCTGAAATAACTTTTTCACTGAAAATAACAATGACTCTGGTCGCTACCGCTACCAACTATTACATCTAAGGTCCGTTACGAATAATCTGAAACACGTAACAATTCCGTTTACCTCCATCTTTGAAACCTGTTCGATCCCATAATATAATAAGATAATATTTCATCCCCTAGAAATATTTACAGGTATTGCCATTGGGCGCATCAGGCAATTAGTTTCCAGTTATGTTAATACAAGCCTTCGCTTAATGCAAGCAAATGATACACACCAGAATGATTTATTGTCATTGTAAGGTATATTTTCGCGAATCGGCTCAGGTTTATTTTCCTAACCTACAATTAACTGTGAAAAATGAAGGCTTGGCGTCGGTGTTCCAGAAAATGCGGCTCTAGCTTCGGCGTATAAATCGGGGTGGTGTATATCGAGCTAAAATTGATAATGGCTATTTGTAGAGATTTATTTTTGGATAATTATGCGCATACATGTATATTTTCTAGTATATATGGAGAATTTATAGCACGGTAGGTTTGGTGGAGTGCGAGTTTATGACCACCAAACTCTTGGTGATCCGCAATTTCACATCACGCAGTATCACGAATAAAGAGCCACCCTTCTTCACCTTGCTGCCCAGGCTACAGCTAAAAAGATGTGAAAAATATTTGATTGATTCGATAGTAGTTAGTAGAAATGGGCAAAACATCCTCGGGCAGATTATTATAATTATTATTATTATGATAATTGAGATGAGCAGAGTACACAGTACTATAAGCTCATGCAGTAAATATAGTGTACGGACACGTAACATAAATACATCTAATAGAAAAAAATAAAAAAAGACAGTTCATAGCTATAAAGTTTGTACACTCCTCCAGCTATCATACTGCACTTTGAAGCTATTAACTGAAGTAGCACCAGCCACACTTTCAGGTAAACTATTCCAGGTGTTGAATATGCGGTTGGGAAGAAACCACTGTCGGACTGTTGTTTTAAATGGCTCCTTAAGCAGTTTGAAGCTGTGTCCGCGTGAATTGCTGCGCGACAGACAGTATAGATGCATGAGGTTGGTGCCCATCAAACCATGAAGTATCCTGAACGTAACTATAAGATCGCCACGAAGTCTTCGCTCAGAGAATGAGGTCATGTTGAATAATTCAAGGCGATCTTCATAGCTTGGTCCTCGTGCTCCAAAAGGGATACGAGTAGCCCGACGCTGTACTGATTCGACGAGATTTCTATCGCGCAGAAGCACAGTGTCCCATACCGGGCCAGCGAATTCAAGAATTGGCCTCACGAATGCCTTGTAAATGTAGGCGCAAGTGTTGACATCGGATCCTTTGAAAGACCTCTCCAGCATGTATAGAAGTTTCTTGGCTTTTGATGTAACGTGGTGAATATGCTCTGACCAGGAAAGACGATCGTTGACTACAACGCCCAGATCAGTGTGGCTGGAAACTGCTTCGATGTTGTGGTCAGAGATCTTGTATGTAAATCGCGGATTTGTCTTCCCGAGATGAAGGATACAACACTTAGTGAGATTTAAGGGTAAAAGCCAACTGACTGACCATTGACAAACAATATCAAGATCTCGTTGAAGCATAGCAGAATTTACGACAGTATTGTAAATCTTGGTGTCGTCGGCATAAGCTGAACATGTGGAGGAAATCAATGCGGGCAGGTCACTTGTATACAGAAGGAACAGCACTGGCCCCAAGACAGAGCCTTGAGGAACTCCACTTGCTACATGATGAAGGTGAGAATGGCTATCACTGGCGCGCACAGAGAAAGTCCTCCCGGTGAGAAAATCCTTAATCCACAGTAACAACTCGCCTCTTATTCCCATACATTCCAACTTAAACAGAAGCCTTCTATGTGGTACGCGATCGAAAGCCCTAGAAAAATCTATGTAGATTATATCAACAGGAGTCTTTGTGTCCAGATACTGAGTCCAATCGTTGAGAGAGTGGAGAAGGTTGGTCATTATTGATCGACCAGGGAGAAATTCATGCTGATTCTTAGGGATAAGGTCATTTTCGAAAGCAAATTACAGGAGCTTATCTAATATGATTCTTTCAGCTATTTTGGCGGCGATAGGAACGAGACTTATTGGTCGATAATTTTTAGCGGAGGATTTGTCGCCCTTTTTGAATACAGGGGTAACAGAAGCACTAAGCCAGCATGAGGGTAAGGTTAGAGATCTAAAAGACGATGTGAATATCAAGCTTAATGGTAGGGCCAGTGCTGAAGCGCAGTTTTTAAGTACAGCAGCCGTCATCCCATCTTTACCAGGGGAGGAAGAGGTCTTCAGATTTTGCAGGTGCATTAATACATCTTCAGGCAGGAACTCAACTTCGCAAAGGCTATTGGGACACCTATGGCAGATAGTGGTTGGTAGAAGGTCTCCATTAGGCTCATCGACGAAGTCATCACTAAAGGACTCTGCCAGTAAGTTGGCAGATTGTTCCATAATGATTTATTTAAAGTGTAAGCGATTTTTTGCTGTTTTGTCCGTAGTTCCGCCGTCACTGAATTGATTTTCAAAACCTATAATGCGTTTTATTCCTTGGCATAGTAAGAACTTCGTGTGAAAATTTCGTCAAAATCCGAATTGTGGAGGGGTCAAGGATTAGCGGACAGACCGACGTTACTGAGTGACCTGGTTTTTTGTGATGTACATTCAAAAAAGATAACATCTCATCTGCGGAAGTGGTTGAGAAATCTGTCAATCTCCACCGAGCTAGTTTGCCCAGCTGATCTTCATCCTCATCCCATACGATGAAATATGACGGAACATTCTGCACAATGCACAAAAAAATGGGTACACCAAATTTAGTGGGAAAACTTTTATTTGACAACAAAGAATGAAAGAACGTGTTTTATAGGATTCAATCGAAAGTGTTGACAGGAGCAAAAAACTTTTCTCATAAGATTTTTAGGTATCTGTGAGACCTATAAAATGAGATCACACGTAAAAATATCCGACTAATAGCAAAAATATGATGGCCGAAAAACGAGGCATAATCGGTGTACCCATTTTATGCGTCCATGTTTTGAATACCCCCTTGCACAACTTACACAATAAAACCAGACTACAATTATTTTTCAAGCAAAGGGTATTTTCGTCTAATATAATTAGACTATATCAACAATGTCGTTATATGCATACATGCACAGACACGGTTGAAATGTCTGCTATCCGTCTCTGTAACCATGTCCAACCGCACACAGCGTTGTTTCGTGCCTATTAGTATAGGTCTAGTAGGACTCATAGACCTATATCGCCCTTATGAGTCGCGAATGATCACGAAATAGCGCTGTTGGTCTTGGTTACAGAGACGGAAGGCAGATATGTCCATTTCAACAGTTTATGCATACACAGATAGAAGACTATTAAGATATCTATCTGTGCATTGCTCAGAACGTCATTATCATTGGCGACCCATTGGTAGGTGGAGGTTGTTAGATTTCTCACCTGCTTCCGCAAAGTATTTTGGGTTTTTCAAAATACTATAACCACCGGTTTCCTTTCCGTTCTTCTTTCTCCATGACTACTAGACTTATACTGCTCGGATGAGTTTTTAATGGGCACGAAACAGCGCTGTCTACGGTTGGTCGTGGTTACAGAGACGGAAAGCAATCATGACCATTTCAAAACATCTCATTTTCGATTACAATACTTCCTCGCCAACTGGCATGGGAAGTAAAATGCGAAATTATCAATTTTTGTCACAAATACCTTCCCGGAAGATTGTAAGAGCGCGCCCCTGATTCTGGACGACGTCCAGTGATAAAATTTTCTTTGTAGCAGCGCGAACCACGAGCAGGAAATGCAAAGGAAGCCCTTCTCGTGTGCGCCCACCCCTGCCAGGGAAACCCTGATCACTAAATGAACCGAAACTGGCAAGATTAGCGTTCCAGAGAACTCTGAAGGAACAACTTTCGCGTAGCGGCCGCTGCAACATACGACAGGGCTTAGGGAAAAGCTCCGGGCTATGACTCTGTATTCAAACTAGGGAGGGGGTGCGTATGGAAGGCCTGATTAAGTCAGTGACGTTCGTCTGATGATATTAATGGGGTTTGGAACTATTTTGAATGCCTTTGGGGAAAGAACCAACTTCTGCTTATGCAAATTATGATATCACCCTCGTGAACATCAATCAACATCTTATTATTCTTGTATATTCCCGGTATTTACTTTTCTTATGAGTTCTTGTTAATTATGATGTCAATGATATCTGTGTATACTTTCTTATATTGATGAGTAAATGAGCCGTATTCATAAAAGAAAAGCATATCCTCGGAAGCATAAGGTCTCGCTTCGGAGAAAAAGGTAGAAGTATAAGCATATCCTTGTTTTCATATTCATAATGATTACCTTATAGTTTGAAAAACTAAAAAAAAAAAACACCCTTTTATAGCTAACCGAACTAAAAAGTAGAAAATGATTTTTAATAACAAAGAGTTTATATATTACAGTAGTAGATGGTCGAATAATCAATCTTAATTAATGATCTCAAAACAAAACTATAATAAAAAAGTTATTAACAGAACTCAATTCAGAGTAGAAAGTTCGGTTAACTATAAAGGCGTATTTTTTTAAACTATTATTTATTTGAGTATCAACGCAGCATTAGCTACATCCAAAAATGTTCACTAACTTAATAAATATGGAATAAAAATAGAGGTCCAAACCTGAAAAATAAAATGATTTTTGTGCATACTATATTCTTGAAAAATATATATCACATTCTGTTGTACATGTTTGTCTCTCCATGTATAAAAACGCAATCCCAACCGTGTCGTTCAAGGTTTCGATAATAAACCATTAGCGGTAAATGCCTGAGCTATGTCGCCTTGACAGTTTCCAAGAAGTTTATTGAGACATTGTATCATCTATATAAAGGATGAATGGGTACACTATCCTGAGGTATCTTATCTAAAATTCAATATATGAAACGTCACACTGCCATAACGGTGTTCATTTTTTCTTATGGTCCACTCAATGTCAACGCTTAATCAAACAGGGTGACTTTGAAGTTGAGTCATTAATTTTCAGATAATGATTGTAGAAGGAAGATAAACCAGAATATGTGTGTAAAAATAAAAAAAAATTTAAAAAAAAAATTTTACCTTGTTTTATAAAGTATCCTCCCGACAAGTATTTCAGTGCGGACATGTATTTGATCGTGAGGTCCCCTGTGAGGTCTTAAGTCACCTGATTCACGAGCCCGTTGTACTACATTAACAAAGGCACGAGGGGTTGGTTGCACTCGATTGGGAAACCGATCCGCATAAACATGTGCCATTTTTTATTTCGTTTGAGCCACGCAACAGATACCACTATTCACTGACGCGTTACCGACTGACACTGACTGTATGTATAACTGAACTGAATAAAATAATTTATTGTAAAAACATCGTTCCAAATTCTTTCGCTTTTTTGTTTCCGATGCGATGAACCGGTAAGGCGGATTATATCCGTTGTTGCCAAACACGAGCACATGATATTATTATTGAGACAGGGTACCGCCCTGTCAAACTTCCAAAGGGCTATAACTTTGTTACTTTAATTTTACCAGAAAAATGGTAAAGGAAAAAACATTTCTTTTGATCAGATCTACTCACTGTTAAAATAAATGACTCAACTTCGAAGTCACCCTGTATAGGTACTCACATGCTTCTGCGAATATGGATGGAAAATCTTGGAGCACGCATTGTGCTTCATCATTGAAATACAATCTTATCTATGATTTTATTATTTTTATCAAGGATAACTGCTTTAGGATGCAACAGCTTACAGCGGCGCGAATGTCGCAAAAAAGTATATTCTGAGTATTTTTTCTGACAAAAATCCCTTCAAACGAACGTAAGATTTCACCGGCAAAGCTGTGACGTAATAAGTTCTAGCAGGGATTGAATAATGTATCACACCAGATGATACCCAATCAAGATAGGCATTAGAGAGGTATCGGACTGAAGATCCTATCGCCATCTATTAGACAGCGGCAGAACCAAAGACTAACTCTTTCCAAAGTAGATTTCTAGACTAATTTTTGATGATCGCGCTAGGACCTTTCAGATCCCCTTTTGGGCACCGGAATACAGTGAATGGTTAACTATCATCAGATAGGATACAATAATCATTGGTTTTGGCCAGAAGGCGCAAGGGGCTTTGTTGCATTTTCGAAGAATGGTTCGAGATGTATCAATCGTTGGCAAAGGATTTGGAAATGGCAGTAGTGACCTCTCTTGCGCACTACATCCCGAGTATTTCAGTAGAGCATACCCGCATTGTTGCTTTTCGTCATCTGCCTCCAAGACAAAATCTATACCGTACTGATGAATGCGAATAAGCATGAAACGGCGTCTTTTAGGTTAGTCGTGGTGACAGAAACAGAAAGTAAACAGAATCAATGTCGCCGCTAAAATAAAACTTCTTTTGTATTGTAATCGCAAAATGCGATGTTTCTTAGAGGTTATATGACATGTACATCAAGAAAAACCTCTCCTTTTCGTCGATCTACTGTCAGTCAGTCGGCACGGGTATTACGTATATTGTAAAGTGACATTATGACGATTTTTTTTTTACATTGTATTGTTTTTGTGACATTATATAGGTTTTTCTACAAGATGTTAACTTAGCACTAGCTGATGGACACTTGTTGTGAACTCGTTTTGTTGCACGTGTTGCCTAAAGGTCATGATGCTTTAGTTATCAATGATTCGCTTTGATGTGTTGTAAAATCTGCTCCAGAGATGGCACTACTGGAGGTCTAAGGGAAACGGCAATGCATAGGTGCAGAGTGAGGATTTGTGTGCTAATAATATGTGTTGATGATAATTTCATTGGATTCTTGTCTCAAATACACTTTGTTGAGATTTAAAGCTAGAAATTAGTTGTGCATCCGCTTTTTCTTATTCATTCTGTAAATTACGTATGCAAATTTGCCTAATTTCAAAAATGAGGGAGATAAGAAAAGAAAATCCTTGGTTGGCGAAATAACAGATGAGAAAATATGCTACAGACAGGAATATTTATGCAAGTGGAAAGGTTCTTACATTATTTTTTATTTCCGGTCTTTTAAATTTTATAGAAATTTATTTTCCGATGTCAATAGAAAATATAAATCAGGGAGTAGATGTTATAGATGTTAGGCATTGCGGAAATGTTTGAAGTGTGATGCGTCATTAAAAATTTTTGTTTTGAAAACACAAAAAAAAAACGGGAAAAATCGTAATTTACAACTTTGAACATAACCTGTCTTCAGAAAGGACAACATATAAATAACCCGTCGGGCACAGCTAACAGATATACTTCATTGGTAGCATATTCAGTAATAATTTTATCATACAGCAAATATCACTGATATTATACACATAATCATGCATATGCGGTCTTGCTATTCAATCAACTTTCTTCTCAGAGATGAAAACTACAGACTACTCGGCTTCACAGAACATATGCAACCAACCATGCGTGTAGTTGCGTCATTCCTACATAGATGGACGTTCACAGCTGTCATAGCGAGCAAACGTGGAATGAACCATTTGCATCCTAAAAACTACCTAGTCTGCAAGATGACATTTTATTGCTTTTTTTTTAATTTTATAGGTTTTTTTACACAATACCCGTGCAGGCTGCCCGATGAAAATTTGAAAAAAGGTTACCGTTATATCAAGGGCGCCAAAGATTGCAGGAGGAGGGGGTATATCCCAATTTTTTAACGTTAGTATATTTATTCGCTTACACTAATTGAGGCAGCAGCGGTGGCCGCAGTAGTAGACTCTTCGGTCTCCTGATCAGTCGCCGTGCGCTGTGCGGGTTCGAGTCCCGTCCCAGGAGAAATTTTTTTCTTGGCTATGGATGTTGTGATTGTCCGTAGGTGGCAGACGGTCTCTGACTGTCGAACGCGGAGGTACCACCCGGCGGATCTCGTAGGCGGAGCCAGAAAGTGCGCATGTTGCATGTACACGTGTTCCCTCGCCAGAGTCCGTGTGGCGTTCCCCCTTTCCCATGTATCCCCCTATAGCCCCTCGTACCCAATGGGTGCTTAGGCCCTAGGCCTTCGTGGTAGTTGGAGTATAAAAAAAACTCCAGTGATTCTACGCCAGATTTAGAAATATTTTTAATACCCATGTCAAATGCAACGAAAATAGGAGATGAATCTATCGCGACCTCGTCGCTGGCTAGTGAGGTTTAGATATCGCAGCTTTGACTGCAACGTTTCCGGACGGTCGGGCAGTTATACATCTTCATAGTAGCTTTTTGCTTATGTCGAACATAATATTTCACGAACCGTGTTGGATGGGAAGTGAAGAGTCATTAAGGACAGGTCGGAAAGTACGCAACTACATCATATTTGTCATTCTAGGGAACTTCACTTGGCCTATAACAGGCTAACTCCGGAGGGTGGGAATGTGCCTTCGAGTTCGGGATGATCCGGTGAGTCACGTCGTGACGCCGCAGATCCGGGACAGCGACACTCACCGCTGGTGCTGCCGAAAACAATGCGATTACGCAAGCATTGCCGCGGTGCCGGAGTCGTATCGGAGTGCTGCTGGGGTGGTTTTACGGCACGTTTTTACGCGTCCCGCGGTGATACGGAGTAGAGGGAGCACGGAAAACAGGGTAGGCAACATGGCGAAGTGGCGGCGATGTAATGAGATCTCCAGGAACAGAGTTACGATGCAATGGGGACTTTGCCTGCTTGATGGTGGAGGGGAAAACTAAACGAATTTATAGTTAGTAGTGCGTATGCTAAGCGTTTGAATATTGGCTACTGGCAAGATACGGGGTGGTCTAGCCAATCACATATAATAACAATACGCGCCAAATTATCAATGGCAAATATTCATTATGATTAAAAAATGCAATGAAATTGGTATTGCAATCTCTAAGCTCCCTTATTATACAGGGTGCGGCAGAGAGGACGGACGTTTTTGGAATGGGTAGAACTCTCCGCCTCCGTCTACGAGAGAGGTGGGGAGGGTGCCGTTTGACTCGTGAGGTCCTAGCATTATTTTACCAGTTGTCGTTATGGAGCCTTGGACGGTGGAGCACCGCGTTTTCGCCTATGAGTGAAGAAGCCCACTTTCACCTAAACAGCATGGTTAACCAGCAGAATTGTCGTTATTGGGCTAATGAAAATCCGCAACAGTTACACGAAAGACCGCTGCACAGCCCAAAAGTAACGGTTTTTTGCGCTGTATCGCAAAATTGCATCATTGGCCCTTACTTCTTCGAAGACGGTAATGGTCGTGATGTTACCGTGAACTCAGAGCGCTACGTCGACATGATCACCAACTTCTTTCTCCCTGAATTACGACGGCGACGTGTTCCAATCCGCCGTGTGTGGTTCCAGCAGGATGGGGCGACCGCCCACACAGCCCGAGCATCCATGGACGTTATTCGCCCTCTCTTCCCTGGTCGCCTTATTTCCAGGTTTGTCGATGTTTACTGGCCTCCTCGGTCCCCATATTTATCCATATGCGATTTTTTCTTATGGGGACACCTCAAGGCTATACGCGAACAAGCCCCGAACTCTGGACGAACTGAAGGGCGAAATTCGCGTGGAAGTCGCCCAAGTTGAGAGAGCGATGTTGGAGAGAGTCTACGCGAACTTCCAAGAACGCCTCCAGCACTGCATCAACGATTTCGGCCACCACATGCCTGATGTGATTTTCCACACTTGACTGTCTCAAATGCTATTTCCTTGTGAACCTGATTCCATCAATAAATTTGTTTTCGAGTAAAAATTAACTATTTTATGAATTTTTTAAAACCGTCCATCCTCTCTGCCGCACCCTGTATAAGGCGAGGAAAGTGAATTTCAAGCTATCAGTAGCACTGAACTACATGTGTTTCTATCCATTATGCCGATTCAGCTTATTCCACACGTGTAAAAAACCTATAAAACGTCAAAACCTATAAGCAGACTAGGTCGTTTTTATGATGCAAACAGTCACTCCACGTTTGCTCACAAGGATCATTGTGAGCGTCATCCAAAGCGTCCATCTATGGAGGAATGACTGAATGATACGACAAGCTCGTCTCTTCCCTTTGTATGCATTGTTGGTTGCAGAAAGCCACTTAGTTTGCAGACTACAAATTGTAGTGTTTAAAATGTGAAAGGACGAAAGTTTGGTTGAGTAGCAAGACCGCATCTGGATGATTGTATTGGTCTAGCATGTGTATGCTATTGCTATGTGCGAAAATTATTACTGAATATGCTGCCAATGAAATATATCTATTAGCTGTGCGACACGGGTAATTTATATGTTGTCCTTTCTGAAGGCAGGTTATGTTCAAAGTTTTAAATTATGATTTTTTACGTTTTTTGAGATTTTAAAAACTGAGGAGAATTACGGGAAATCACCACCGCACCCGCATTGTGTGTAATTAATGTTAGCATGTATATGACTTGTAATTCGACAGTGTACAGTGAATATAATTATTTATTATCTCTCTCATTTTTGAAATTCAGCAAATTTCGCATATGTAATTTGCAGAATGGATAAGAAAAGTGGATGTGCAACGAATTTCTAGCTTTGAATCTCATGTAAGTGTATTTGAGACAAGCATCCAATGGAATTATCATCAACACATATTATTAGCAAACAAAGCCTCACTATGCACCTATGCATTGACGTTTCCTTCTAGCTATAGTATACTACTTAGCTTGGACCTCATCAACACATATTATTGCATTGCATTGCCGTTACCTCCGATAATGCCATCCCTGAAGCAGATTTTACATCACATCAGAGCCAAACATTGAGAACTGAAGCCTCATGACGTATAGGCAACACGTACAACTACAAAACAAGTTCGCAACGTGTCCATCAGCTAGTGCTAAGGTAACATTTTGTAGAAAAACCTACATAATCTCACAAAAAACAATATAATGTAAAAAAAACGCATAATATCACTTTTCAAAATACGTAATACCCTGCGGAAACTTGCTCCTCCGCTGCGCTAGTTGCAAAAGATATGTGATGATATTTGATTATTCTTTACATCAAATCGAAGTGCTACTAAAAGTCATTGTCAGTTGTGGACGTTAACAATGATCATCCGAACATACTGTACAAAAGTACGCAGTTGCTGGAGCGTTTGTTTCAGTGTACATCGAATTAATGTTTGTCTTGCTCCAACGAATAGCTGGATCCAGTATGAATACTTCCTTGAATATTCATATTAAATTTTTAGTGAAGTTTTCAAGTTACAAAAAAATAACTTAAACTACACAAAAGGTGATAAAAGAATGTGAAGTCTCCGTAATGAATAGAGCTCGACTGGGTCAATTTGGAAAGCTAGAATTATATGGCGCTAGTGAAGTTGGAGGTCATATCAAAGTTTATGAACAAAAATGTCAATCAGCTGTTCACGTCAATAAACGTCAAATCATGTAAAACAGGCACCCTTGTATCAAATCTATTTTTTCCCATCTGCTTTGACTGTTTGATTTCCAACGCGCCTTGAATGCATTTAAATTTTAAGGATCTGCCACTAATACATTGGTTTTCAAGTCCTTATAGCAATAACAGTCAAATAATCTATAATTTCAACTAAAAATTGTTGTTATTTTAACTTTTTGTACGTCACTATGAGCTATAAAAGCAAACGTTGTTTTTGTAAGTATCCTTACCTTCAGTGTAACATCACTTCACACTATGGAATTACATAAAATAGCAGGTCAGTATTGCAGAGGGTTGTTATCATCTGCTGGATATGGACTGATACACACTATCTAGATAACTTGGCGTCTTGAGTACGGTATCGAGCGAAACGTAGGCTATAGATTGACAAACTTACCAAAAAAAAAGCACACCTTTCTGATTGAACACAAGTCTCATAACTCACCTGAAAAAGAAAAAATATTTACATTATTATAACATCTGAAAATTACACGTGAGTTTGGTATTTAGCTTTTCTAAAAAACGACAGGAAACAAGAAGTTAAAATAGATACGGTGGACGGAAAAACAAAGATTTTTTATCAATAACCGATAATGCATCCATTTTGAAAAGGAAAAACAGAATTCCTTACTATATGTGGAAAACGGAAATCATCATTGTTTCCACGATTTATCGCAAAACCTCGTTGATAGTGGAGAATTTTATGATGTTTTCCTTGGAGTAAAAGAACTGAATTTTTTCGTCACGATCTCAGTTGGTAGTCACTTGTGTAAGGGAATCTTCTGCCATCAAAGTGATTTCTCACTACTGTCAACAAAGTATCACCACCCTGTAAACATTAGCGTAATTCCTTCCACGAAGCTCGCTTTCAGAGAAGCGCACACACATGTATAAAACATGTCGCGTTCATTAAAAAGTAAAGCCGTAAGTGCCCTGTTCGGGTCGTTAAATTTTTAGCCCTCAGCCTTGGGGCCCTGTCATCAATAATCCAGATATAAGATTACACCCATCTGCACTTGTTACACATGCAACTTTAAAGGACGCTCTCTCTGCCATCCAATTCTGGTGTGCTTACCTTTCACGATGCTCGAAAGCTTTCCTGAAACCCTAGTCGTAGGATCAGTAAAGAATGAGATAATTCGCTCCCGCACTCTAGAAGCACGAACTCTTGTAAACGGTAACAGTTTTTCATACATTTCTAGACGTATGGTGATGCGTATTTCAAAAAAATCCTTATTTTTCGATTTGCATGCCTATTGGTACGCTATTGGAGTTTCACCCGTAAAGAAATAAGGATTTATAGCGGACAAACTTTTCGAAAGATACGTTCTTTAAAACTGAATATCTATTAAACTACAGAATTAGACTTCAGAATAAGTTTTCAGATAAATGGGGGACTGAAAAAATATGAGAGGAGATTGGACAATATCACCAGAAAAGAGAATCATGCATTAAAATGGTATTGACATGCAGAGACACTTCGTTGGTCTCCTAGGGGGAAATGAAGGAGAAGAAAACTCCTTTGAAATGGAAAACAAACATCGGAAGCGAGAATGATGGGGAAACTACTCTTACAAACCCTAGAAGAAAAGTCAAAAAGAAGGAATAAATATCAAAAACTGTTGATGTTAAAGTTCCTTCATTTAGAATGCACGACTAAACACTTTCGAAGTTTCAAGTACGAGTATAGCAGGATCACTATTGTGTTAAATATGTTTACAAAATTATCCGATTTCAACTGCAGGCTCTAAAATTTGGATCAACCCATAGTACATATAGTAAAGTTCAGGCCAACAGTTCCAGCAAGCCATAAGTGAAGACCTCCGCTACATATTCAATGATGTCTGTTTATTTATCTGTTCAGTTCCGCTTTTGCGATGTCTATGTAGAAACGATCCTCAGAACTGGATGACTGAAAGCTCTTCTTCACATCGGTGATTGAAATAACTTGGTTTACGTCTGCTACTAGAAGACTGTAAGAAAGGACAACACAAATAACCCATCTGGCACAGCTTATACGAGAAGATATATTTCATGGGCTATCACTGATTTTATATACATACAGACCAGTACACACAATCATCCAGATGCGATCTTGCTACTCTGCTACTCTTCGCGGAGATATAATCTACAGAGTATCTCGGCATTCTGCAACCAACAAAGCATGCTGGAGAACAGACATGCAGCTTATTATTGCACACGGCACTCATAGCGAACAATCCCGGAATGAACTATTTGCACACTGGGGACCATCTAGTTAGCAAGCGGACATTTTGTCGGTTTTTTTTGACATAATTTGAGTATATGTTTTCTACATAATAACCCTGCCTATGAGCGAAGTAAATTGGAATAGGATACAGAATATTGTTCCTTCTTCACTCAACATCTTTTTCTAACCCAAAAAATTTCCTCTTCTTCGTCTTTAGCTCCAAATATTTTTTACTACCTGCAATAAATACTATCAACTTAGGGAGCAACATGAACCGCGGTACCAGCACTGTAAAAAAGATATCTTCTGGCATCACTGTGAGCGCGCGTATCTTGTGTATGTGTGCGTGTGTATATCACCGGAAATGTCCATTTTAATCGGCTCGTGCTGTGGCAGAGGGCGCTGAACCACGGCAAATTACTCTTCCCGCCTAATCGCCCTTTTCCGGTGAACCGAACGTTTTCCCTTCCAAGTAAGCTTTCGCTTCGCCTCACTGCCCTTATACTGGATACCTCAAGATCGGCATCATGCCCTTCAAATGATCGCATCCGATTAAGCTTCACACTTTCATAATCCTATTGGGTTGAATGAAGGGCGGCTACTGTTTACCCAAAACAAAATCTCGAAAACTGTACAAAATTATAATAATGTCTTGAAGTCAGTGATACTGCCCTAGATGAAGTACAGAGAGCGAGGATAAGCTGTAAGAGTCTAACGTTCTCTAGTGAAGCATCTCGGAGTAATCAGACATTAAATACCTCGTCAAAATCATTTGCTCAAAAAGCAAAACAATAAGAACGCTATAATAACATATGGTTCTACTCAAGAGTTCGTGCAATGAAGTTTAGTTATTGCTGCACCCAGTGTTGTTCCACCTATTACAATTAATGCTATCGGGAAAAATCTGTTACCTATTACTAAGAGCTTAACTTGTACTACTATTTTAATTATTCCAAACGTAATTTCAGGCATTGATCAAATCACATTTTTTGTTTTGGCGCCGCCGAGTTTTTGCATTTTTCCCAATGTATACGAATAAGGAGCATTCGTCAAGGCTTTGTAGTATAAACTTAAATGCACGCGTATTATGTAAGAAGCCTATAAAAGTCAAAAAACCCTATAAAATGTCATCTTGCAGACTAGGTAGTTTTTAGGGTGCAGTCATTCCACATTTGGTCACTAGGTTCGTTGTGAGCGTCCATCTATGGAGGAATCACTCAACTAAACTACATGCATTGTTGGTTGCATATGTTTTGTGAAGCCGAGTGGTCTGTAGTTTTCATTTATGAGAAGAAAGTTGGTTGGATAGCAAAATCGCATGTGGATAATTATGTGTATTGGTCTGCATGTGTATAAAATCAGTGATGATTTGCTGTGTGAGAAAATCATTAATGAATATGCTGCCAATGAAGTATATCTATTAGCTGTGCCCGACGAGTTATTTGTTTTGTGGTTTCTGAAGCGAGGTTATGTTCAAAGTTATAAATTACGAAAAACTTTGAAGAGAATTACGGGAAATCACCACCGCGTCGGCGATGTGTGTAATTACTGTTAGCACGTATATTACTTGTAATTCGACAGTGTACAGTGAATATAATTATTTATTATCTCTCTCATTTTTGAAATTCAGCAAATTTCGCATATGTAATTTGCAGAATGGACAAGAAAAAGTGAATGCGCATCTAATTTCTAGCTTTGAATCTCAAGTAAGTGTATTTGAGCCAAGAATCCAATGGAATTATCATCAACACATACAACATACAGCTTAGACCTCCAGTAATACCATCTCAGAAGCAGATTATACATCACATCAGAGCCAAACATTGATAACTGAAGCCTCATGACGTATAGGCAACACGTACAACTATGTGCTCAGTTAAAATCTTGTAGAAATAAAATCGATATAACGTGACTTTTCACGATACGTGATACCGGTAAACTTTAGTGCGATTTCTTAGAAGACATATTTCACAACAGGGCCGGATTGTTGGAGCTAAGAGCAAATATATATAAAGGCGAATAGATACACGTTAATCACGAAATCTCGGAAACTATTTAGTCCATGATCATGACATTTGGTAGAGGTGGAGAGGGAATGTCAGCTTAAAACGGATTTTGCAATAGGGCTAGATTAAGGCGGCTAAGGATAGATATATGTAAAAGCGAGAAGATACACATACTAATTCGACCTACAAACATGCATTTTGGCAGGGAGACAGCTTATGGACCGAATTAAGGCACTGAGGGGCATTTCCAATTTTTTTGAAATTACTTGGAAGGATATAATATCTAAAAAGTGACAACGATGAGGTTCTGTTTAGAGTATACTTAAACTAAGAATCGATTGTGTAATCGGAAATTTGGCAGAGAGATAGCCTGTATAATGTAAATAAATATTTAGTTTAATTTAAAATGCTATTTTCAAACATTGGTAATCTTATTAATTTGCTAGCTTTTCGCCCCGCAGTTTTACCCCCACAGCTTATAGGTGGATCCATTAATAAAATAACCAAATTTCCCAAGCATGCAAGTTGACTAATGTCGTGACAAAAGTCGAGCGAGCTTTGATTTCAAAACAATCGGTCATAATGCACATCGACTGCCCATTTCTAATGCAACTGCTGGAACTTACAGACTCTTCGCATGTCATGTCTTGCTTGCCAACAAATTAAACCGAGACACTCAAGAAAAAATCTACTAAGCAAAAACAAATGAACCTTATACTGGAAGACAAATAAATATTTTATATATGTTCAATATCTGTGGTTTCACTTGGCTGTCAGGAAAACAGGGAGATCTAATCCATTTCCAAGATTATCAGTACACTTTGACTTCATCTACAAGAACTAACCGGCTGGTGCGACCACTTTTTTGTTACCAGAAGATTCTAATTGCGATACTTGAGAACTTTGACAACAACAGATCCTTATTTTTGGAAATAGTGAACTGTAAACACGATCCCAGAGCTTTAAGGATAATAGCAAACAAAAACAAACGTTCTGTTGACATAATGCTTCAGGTCTACGATGTCTTTACATATCAAAAGGTAAGTTTCGTAATCTTGATCTCTGAATAGAAACACTGCACGCGTATTTCCTTTCAAGTCTCAGCTACAATTTCCCGAAGCCATCGAAATTCCTCTTTTCGTATTTCTTCTTCCGTGCTTCCTCTTCACATTCAAAAGCAGTACTGGTACCGGTTTTTTAATATACCGCGCTATATGCCTCAAGTTACCTTATAATAGAGATGGGCTGTGAGAATCTTACTGAATGAATCATGTCTAAAAGGCTAAATAAAAGAACAATTTGTCTTCCAATACTTTGATCTTTGTCCAACGAGGCCCAAACTACAAATTGACCTTTCCAACAGAAAACAAATCTTTTTGAGAAAATTGGGAAATTATTTTTGATCATGCTTATAGAATTATACTACTGACCACCGGGAAGATTAACATTCCTATTTTAGAGATATGAAGTATCGTAGCGTGACGTACTTTTACTTCCCACGCTCATTGCCAAGGAAGTAATGGCCTCTAAAAGTTGGAAAGGTCTGCTCAGATTTTTAGAAAATTTTAGTTACACAAGGATGAAAAAGATTTTTCGGGAAATCGTCCAGTGGCGGCATAGAAAAAGGCCAAGAACGAAAAAAATAAAAAAATGCTCAATTGCTGACATTTCAGAAGATCTTGATCATTTTTAGGGGTCGGGGTTGTAGTGGGGTAGGGGGAGGGTATACGCTTCCAGGCTCGGTAATTCTTCGCACCTATTAGACATATTTCACACATCATAGATTTGTAAATTTTTTGCCCTTAAAACTTAGAATGTTACAGAAATTATTTCAATACGTGTCTGCTTCTGATCACAGCGGCGTATTATACTGCCGCGCCGCGGTGTCTGACATAGTTAGGTATCGGGGAGAGACGACGAGATGGGCAGGGAAAGAATGTCTATATACTAATTGTATGGACCTGTTTGACTGACTTGATCCGTTAAATTTTTCTGTTATTCATGCTCGGAAATAACTTTCTTCGCAGAGGGCCTAACTTGTGCTTAACTGACGACGGAGTTGCGTGCGACTTGCCGCCATTTTTTTCTAAACACAAATCAGATCGTGTAGGAGAACCAATTCTCAAAGATTTGTTCAATCCAACACTACAGAGATTGAATCACCTGAAAAGCCCATACCCAGACGGTTGGTCCTTTGTTGATCGTCTCCGTTAGTATACGAATGGTTAATGGATGTATGCACCGGGCAACATCGCTCTCTACGCATCCTTGGCTTTCTTTGGCTACCTGCCATCCACGAATTATTTGGGTGTCTGCCTAAACTGCATTACGGCCCTCCGGTTTATAGGGTGGATGCTTTAGATAAAGTTTCACTATGAAAAGGTCTCAGAAAATGTACTCCAGTTGCGTAGGATCTGACAAAATGACCAAAATCGATATAATCAGACACATGTTAAATTGGAAGAGAGTATATTCCGAAACACGAATGCTTTGAATGAAAAATAACAAAGATATGTTACACTGCAGGCAAAACGAAACACTGACCATAGAAGTCAGCGCTGTATCACAATGAAATTATAACAGATTATCAAATATTCGCAGAGCAGATATTTTACTCAGACTCAAAAGGATATGTTTGCTTTTCATCCCTGCGACAATAACCAACTTTTGTTTATGCTCCAGCTACCACGGAGGTCTAAGGCCTGAACACCCATGAGGTACGGTAGGGCTATAGGGGGATACAGGGGAAAAGGGGGGACGCCACACGGATTCTATTGAGTGAACACGTCTACCACGTACGACGTCGTTTCACGCTTTATAGCAGTAATCAGTACGTTATAGGTCTAGTCCGTTGGAGACAGAAGATATGCGTCAACTGAAAAACTCAATATTGTGTGCGAGAAATAAATATGGCATTTGCAACCAACTACACAAGTGTTTTAGTGTCTCAATTTCTTGTTCACATTCTCACTTCCGGATATCTGCTGATAATATTCACACGAAGATGGTTGTCTTGATACGGAAATAGCGTTTGACAAGCCCTAATTTTTAAAACTGCCACTTGGTCAATGCCCTTGTTGACAAGCGACAAAATAAAAAACAATTTCTCAGTTCCGAAATTCACTTGGCGCTTATAGTATCCAATTTTCAGTTTTGCAGCAATATTCATCCATATCCATTAATGTATACCTAATTCAAGTTATGACCTGGACTTCCAAAAATTACATAAATCTACACTTGTCCACACATATCTTTGAAAAAGAAGCATTCAGGTAGTAGATACTATCACCCATGTTCCTATTTGTTCATACTCATCGAATCATCTAGTTTCACATCCTGAAAGAACCTATGAGAAATGTCGGATGCTATGGTAGAAAGGACATACATACAGGGTCTTTCAAAAGAACGTTGCAATATATTAGGGGGTCGAGTAGAGTAAAAAATAACTCTAAAATTTCATGTAAACGTGGGTTGAAAAAACCCCCTTACCGAGATACAATTTTAAAGTCTAAAAAATATATATTCGAAGTGGATTAAGATATTGATTTAAAATGTAGTAATCACACCATAGCCATACATTCGTACCTGAGACTATAACAGTGGCGTAGAAAACATTTTTTTTCTACGTCACTGTTTTTTGGAACATTTATTTAATTTGCGAATAATATATGCAGAAAAATCAATCTGAATATTTAAGGAATAATTGGTATAAAAAAACTTCATCCCGTTCTACTATGAGAATACGCTGGAGTGCAGTTTGACATTGAAACTTGTATGTAGTATATTAGGAGAGTAATCCTAACTCAGCATAGCGTTATTAGAACAACGTTCATGTTTTGTCCTTCTTCAGTTTCTTTAGTGGGGTAAAAACCTACACCATCTTGGTAATGGGATATTTTACAACCTACGTTTATAGGTATTTTTGGACGTACTCTGCCCTAGAAATATTGCCGCATTTTTCTGCAATACCCTGTATACGGTCTGCTCCGCGTTGTAAAGAAATGCAGGTTGCATCTTCTGTATAGCTACCTCTGGCCCATTGAGATCAGTGATTTGTGTGCGGGTTTCAGATTACATATAACTGTAGATTTAGTCGGCGGACTGTATTTCGACGATTATAGAGAACCAGCTGCAGTAAAGATTTTTTTCTGCTTCTGGATCACATCTGACGTTTGTATGGTTTTAGAAACACGAGATATTCAGTTTTACGTAATAAATAGATGCAAAAATATTATTTATGGAAAGTAGATTTTCTTGTACTCGAGCCACCCGTGGGTACGAGGGATGTCTTTTAAGTTTTGCATATGGAAATAAAACAACACGGTAGGTAGTTTTAAATGAATTTATTGTTTTTCGAAGTATTCTCCACGAAGATTAAGACACATCTGCATGCGCTCGAACCAACTTTCGAAGCACTTACTCCACTCGTTTGCTGGCAGATCCAAAACGGCATTTTTGAATGCGTCAACTGCTTCTTCTGGTGACTGGAATCTTTGACCACGCAGTCTGTTTTTAATTTTCGGGAAAGTAAAGTCGTTAGGACTTAGATCGGGACTATATGGAGGATGGTCCAATAATTCCACGTTTTCTTCCGTTAAATACTGCCGTTTTGAAGATTCTTCTTTCGGGGTTGATTTTTCGAAGCTCGGTGATGACTTTTGGCAAACAAATGGTGGTATACCAATCTGCAGTAATAGCTTTTCACACAAATATCGCGACCATCTTTTTCGAAACACTTCGAGAACGGATGACTTTTGTTGGCTTTTCTTCATCGTGGAACACCCAGCCGACTGTCGTTTATTTTCTGGTTCATAACAGTAAATCCACGATTCATCACCACTAACAATGCTGTAAACATTTTTCTAGTTTCCGGAATTGAAACGGTCAAGCGTTTTTTGACACCAATTGGCCCTGGCTGCTTTCTGATCTTCAGGCGACAGGTGGGGTATCCAACGAGAAACTAATTTTCTTACTCCTAATTCTTCATGTACAATTTTTTGAATTGAGGTCTTTGAGAGATATCTTCAATGATGAGTTTGCGCACAGCATCGACGTTTTCCTGGGTGACTGCCGTTTTTGGTGCACCCACCCTGGAATCGTCGCTAAGACTCACCCGTCCACGTTTGAATTCTCCATACCAACGGAAAATTGTCGACTTATGTGGAGCTTCGTTGCCGAAAACAGACAGTAACTCAGCAAGGCATTCTTGTTGCGATAATTGTCTCTGAAAGTTGTAATAAATTATGGCGCGAAAATGTTCTCGGTTGAGTTCCATTTTTCTAATGACTTGGTGACACTTAAAATTTCACTGTAGTGAGAACACTGCACGTATTGTTGGGAAACTTTGAATTTAAGTTTACTAAAGAGTGAGGTTAAGATTCAGTACTGACGTTCGATCCGCGCGGCCTACTATATTTCTATATGCAAAACTTAAAAGATCGCTCGTACCGTAAAGCTATAGGGGTATACAGGAGAAAGCCTTAGAGATCCGCTGGGTGGTACCTCCACGTTCGACAGTCAGATATCGTCTACCACTCTAAATATAGAAAGTTCCAGGTAAACTATGATTAGCAGAGACATGTTTGAAGTATGCATTACGGTATACTGGTGGATACATGTGGGGACATATACCGTTTCATACCAACATTTTCCTTTTAGAGAAGTGGCTTCTCTTTAACAAAAATAGTCTCCCCTAAAGTGAAATCATTGTTTTTAACATTCAATAGACAAATTATTATGATTTGGGTATCCACAAACGTATTTTCTAACAATTTATTTCAGAGGTATTTTAGATAGATTTGGTGTAAGTAAATCAATAACCTGGCATGCTTTTTACAATATTGGAAATAAGTTGCTAGCGGTCAATATGCAATTCAGAATTATAACATATGGTGTAAGGTGAATAAAATGTTAAAGAACTCATCTATAAAAGAGAAATAGGAGTGTACTTTAATCCTCAAATCTTAGGCAAAATCTTGTTTATAGAAGATTGATTCAGAATTTGAATACGCGCAACAATCATCTCCATCTCGATGGAGCCATATTTTAACGCTCTTTCATGTAAAATGCAGTGAAATTAGATGATTCATAGGACGAAAACTGCATTAACAAATGTTCTAAAACATATAAGAATTGTTTATCAAATGCATATTTTTTTCTCCCGTTTTAATTATATGTTCATTGTACCAAGGCCGACTAGGTCCTCTGCTTTTGGATAACATTTTGTCTATTACCTATTATTGTTACGTGATTTGTTCATAAATACTGCTTGAAGTTGTCGCCATGCGATTAAAAAACACGAGTTTGTGCCTTCTTCTTGAATTTGCAACATAGGGCTTCTATAGGTCTTCTTCTGTATTACCTCGACTGTTTTTGCACGACATAAACAATCCTACTGAGCTTTGGATGGAAACATTCAGGACGATGATCTGAATGCACTCGCGAAGTATAAATACGTCTTCGAGACGCTTACGCTAAACTAATATCAAATCGATCACTACGTTACTGCTATAGGAATGTGCTAAATTCGATTTTTCTTTTTTTTTTGAACTTAATATTTCGGTTATCTTAATATTTTGTTACGTGTTATTATTTTTAGATCAACTATAAGCTATGTAAAGGAAAGTCCTGACTTCAAAGTTTAATCGATTTAAAATCGCCTATATTCTACAACAAAAACAGGTAATCCTAATAGAGAAGCATTGCCCTATTTGAAATTGCCATGTTCCTCTTATATTGACCTGCTTCAAATCTATCGATCTCCGGACAAAAAATACGATAAAACAAAAATATAAATTAATTACGCATAAAAACTATGTTAACAATTTCACCGAACTCTGACCGTGCTAGAGTACGAAAACCACCAGCAAATAGAATCGGATTGTAATATATGGTTATATGATTGAACGAAATAATACAGGACATTAAAGTAGAGTTAACAAACATTTAAATAAATTCGTACGGCATTTCAGCGTTAACCTCAAATACGTAAAAATGCTGTAATGATTCCGCGGTCGATGCAATGTTTATATTAATCACATTTCCAGCATATTTTGTTTTATTTCCAACAATAAAATTATTGTGGATGAATGCATAAAATGTGGATGTGTGTATTTATATACCAAAAACCATAAAACAAATTCGTATACGTTTTAATTGTTGTCTTGATTGGGTATTTTCGTGTATAATAATTTTAACATTGATGTAGTTCCTATACAGGGGATGTCAATATTTAAGGGTGCATTTTTGTGTCTATTTTAGGAAGAAAACTTCATATGAACGTCTTAACTTTTGAGATACAGAGTGGCAAAGTTTTCAATATAGACAGTCACTGGCACGCCACTGTCTTTTCTTAAAATAAAGAAAATCAAATCGGTATTCATTTATGAGATTATTTTATCTTTAATTAAAATAAAAGCTATTTCTCTGCATTGTGATATTGTTATATTAACGATATTGCTATGATCATGCAGTGAAAGCTGAACAAAAATGTGCTTAGAAATGACTGGGGGTTTCAAGATAGTTTCCTTCTTGAAACTGGCCCAAAAATCGCACTTTTGAATATTGACATTCAATTAAGTAACCTGATAAATCAGTTTCTGAAATTTAAATAAGTTCCTCGGATCATAACACTAGACTCCAGAATCAGGACGCATCTCAAATTTTCATGGCTGTTCAAACAGATCTATCTCAACATCCCTTATTTGAGAAGTTTCATTAAACAACAGGCGTAGCATGCGGGATGCAGAACAACCCTCTGTTGTGCGAGTCAGTAATTACACATCAGTCAAGAAAGTTCGTAAGCACACAAGGCCGTGGCTTGCACTGTCAACAAAAATTAATATCACGAATTTGGAACAATTAAACTCCGTGAAATTTTTTAACATCAAAAGATGATAAATCGCTTCAATTTTTCATATTGATAGAAACGCTTGAATCTTTTAGACGACATAGGTTTTGTATTGATACATGTTTTTGCAACATTTGAATGAAATCCACCTGTTTGTACCTGATATATTAGTTACATTCGTTCTACATACCATCTCAGATAGATGATCCGTCAGAAAGAATGCATGTTTTTCGAATGGGTACTACATCGAGTGGTAATCGTGGTAATATTTTCTCATGATCTGTGGGCAAGCAGACATTCTGTAGTAAAGCAAACCAAGCCCGATCCTGTTCCTTTTCAGCTAACAAAATGCTCACACACCTCCGCCTTTCCAAAGGCAGGTCAATAAATAATTAACATTCAAATTAACAAAAAACATACAGCATGTATACGTAAGTACTACGGGCCGCTGTTGAATAGATTCTTTGTTCGTTGTAACGAGCATTGACTTGGAACAAAGTGTGAACTAGTTTGGTTCCCGCGTTCAAGAGAAGGCGTGTGCTGGGAAAATGATAGTTTATTTTGTCTTTACATGAAAGGAATAACTTGAAATTTATGGAAATTGTACTGAGGTACTCTCGTACTGAATAAAACAGGATACAAAACATTATAACAAGAGGTGAAAATATATATTGATCCAGGTCCACCAACACTTTGTTTGTTTTCCACAAACAATGCTATACTCTAAAAATGTCTGAAAAATATAAGCAAACCACTGAGTCAAGGTTTTTGACGCTACGTCATTCAAAATCCTGTCCAATATCAAAGTCCGGGAATCAAATATCTCTCTTTTAATAAAACTGGTGCAGTTTTGGAACTCTCTGCCCTAGTTCACGCCGAATTTACTCCCAAAAGAACGTAAAATACCTGTCATTTCGTTTGTCGTGCTATCATCTGTAACTGAAAAATCGTATTTCATTCATTTTTGCTTTTCCGTGCTGTTATGGTCATCCTACGATAAACAGAAGGAAAAACCATGAAAAAGCTAGGTGTAAGGGCATGAGAAGCCGCAAGTACAAGCTGTAAAATGTGACAGTGTTGAAAGTCGCTAATACCAGTGCAAAACTGGTCCAAAGTACGGACCAAAAGAAATTAATAATATGCAGGGTGTTTCATTGTGAGAGGGATGTATTTTAAACGTGGATATAGGAGATGTGGTGATTATAAATGAACTTTTGCATTGATTCATTATTATACCTAAAGATAGACAATCTAATTAATACTATATCCTCGCGTCCAAAAAATTATCCGATATCAAATGAGGTCCCGTAGCGTCATCTATGAGAATTTGTCACAGCTATATTTCTCCTCTCCGGACTAATTAGAAATCTACTTTGAAAAGGTTAGTCTCTGATAGTTCGCGCTATAGCCAAATATACAGGTAACTGGTTACAGCGCCATTTATGGGACACTAACATTTTCAAAGTAGATATTTCATGGTCTCATCAACATAGCTGTGACTAATTCTCATATATGAGGCTATGGTATCTCATTTTATCTCGGATAATTTTTTAGACGCCGAAATATAGTATAAGGTTTGATATCTTCAGATAGAAAACGTTAATCAAAGCCTAGGGTTGATGGATCTTTAGCATCTTATAGCCGGGGGTTTTATCGATTTTGGTAATTTTTTATGGCCTGATAACTTTTACTTCCCACATCTACTTTGAGGTAAGCCGATTCCTGTGTATATCCTCTTTGCATCAAAAATATGACAAATTTTCTTTATATGAATTCTAATCAGACGATGTAAATATGATGATGATACCAGACCAGGCTAAAATATAATGTAAAAAAAGTTTTTGAAAACGCCAGTATCTCGAATAATAGAGCCACAATTTTATAATGCAGTCATAACAACAGCATCAATGTGAGAGGAAAACAAGAGCCTTGAGTCAAATAAGAATAAAGTTGTGTTAAAAATCAAAAAATAAGCGTATAATTCAAGTTATTATACTAAGTGACATATAAATCCGAACACCCAGTTTAAATGGTTTTATTTTAATAAAATTTTGTATAAGTACTTAATGAAGCATGTAAATGATAAAAATTTCAAAATGATTGCACTGCTTTAAAGCCCTTTGACCTTTAATGATGTGTGGATGCACCCTGATGTGCTACGCATTCTCCAACGCGCCTAGGCATGCTTCTGATCACGTGGTCAATGTCCTGCTGTGGTATCTCATTCCAGGCAACCACCAACTCCTCTCGAAGTGCTTCTAGAGTCTGAGGAGGACGTTGCAAATCGAGCAATCTCTTACCCATCATATCCCACACGTGCTCAATTGGGGATAAGTCGGGAGATCTTGGTGGCCATGGTAACAATGTGACATCATTATGTTGAAAGAAGTCTATTGTGACTCTTGCAACATGTGGTCGGGCATTATCTTGTTAGAAAGTTGGATCTGCCAGGATGTCAAGATAGGGTAAAAGATGGGGTTCTAGAACTTCGTGGATATAACGCTGCGCGTTCATGTTACCTCTGATGAAGGTTAAAGGTGACCTGGAACCATAAGCTATAGCACCTCAAACCATAACTTCAACAGTGTGATGAACATGTCTTTCAACAAAATACTGTGGATTCCTCCTTTCACCACGTCGCCTTCTAACCCTGGCACGACCATCGTGCATGCCTAAACAAAATCGAGACTCGTCACTAAAGACAATATTGTTCCATTCCTGATCCCAGAGTGACCGTTGTCTGCACCACTCAAGGCGATTACGTCGGTGTTCTCGAGTTAAAGGGAGGACCCAGTGTGGCCGGTATGAAAACAAGCCAAAACTTCTCATTCGTCGGTAAACACTTCGCATGCCAATAGGTCTTCCGTGTTCTGCAAACCATTCATTTGCAGTGGACCTGGTAGTGGAGAAACGGTCCCTTAAGGCCAATAATCTTAGGCGGCGATCTTCACGGTCTGTTGTTCCACGGCGGCGTCCAGTGCCCCTTGCTCTTTGCGTACGGCCTTTTCGAAGCCATGCCTGACAACACCTAACCACAGTGTCTACACTTCTTTGCACTCTAACTGCAATTGCCTGAAAGAAAGTCCAGCTTCCCGAAGTCCCACTATACGGCCCCTATCAAACTCACTAAGTTGACGAAATCGTACAGGTCTCCGTACTCTAGGCATCGTAACCGATCGTAAAGGATGTCAAGAACCAAAATCCGCCAACGTTGATTCTTTACTGCGGCTGAAATATTCATTTTTAGAGCATTAGTGAATTAAAAAAAAGCAGTATAAAAACCGGAATGTCCAACTGATAAGGCTGAAAATTTTTTCACTTGTTATTTACAGTAAGATAAATACATTCACCAACTTTTATTAAAATAAAACCATTTAAACTGGGTGTTCGGATTTATATGTCACTTAGTATATATCAATAACAAATAGACGCGGAATTGGTATACAAAGCTATGGGCGCGAATTTATTCTCCCTGTGCTCATAACCTCTCTGGCCAATCAACAAAGCAGATGCCCTCCGTGCATACAAATAAGCAGACCGTTATCGTTAATATTTATTACCTGATCATAGTCGGGGTGTCGATAGCACTTTTGGAAATGAATCCATATATTGAAAACATCTGAAATTTTTAGATATAATTGAGATTTTATTATAACGTTGATGATAATTGTTAATATTAAGACGCCGAAAAAAAATATATAAAAAATGACCTGTTAAGGTGATTGTCACGTACATACGTAAGTTCTGCGGTCACTTAACGTGTTAAATACAGAAATTCAATTACCGTAAGAACTTTGACGATGCAAAAAACGAGCTGATTTTTTTCTGCTGAATAATAATGAATATCGAATAAACTGTGGTTGTTGCTAGAAAAGTCGGAGTGCTTATGCATTGTAATTGGTTAGTTTGCAGTGTTTACACGTTGTATTGCTGTTGAGTTGATGTGGGTGATCAATAGCAGAAAATTGCCAAATAAGATCGAATCAAATATAGCAACTACAGCGTGATTCAGAAAATGCTGGCTATTTCTCGGATTCACGTGGAATATTTTTGATTATCTCGTGAACCGCTGGCGTTACGTCACTTATACGAATTTTGTATTGCGATGACAAAAATCAACGATCTTACTTGGTTGATCTGTCATCTAGAATCATATGTTTTGAGAAATACCTGGACTTTGACTTTGAACCCCATGTAAACGGCGAAGGTTCACGAGTTAAATAATCAATCATTCTATACATGAAGAGAGATTCGCCCTGAGGTTGTTATTAGATTTTATTTATGTTAACAGTGAGTAGATCTGATCAAAAGAAATGTTTTTTTCCTTTACCATTTTTCTGGTAAAATTAAAGTAACAAAGTTATAGCCCTTTGGAAGTTTGAGTACCGCCCTGTCTCAATAATATTATGTGCTCGTGTTTGGCGACAACGCATATAATCCGCCTTACCGGTTCATCGCATCGGAAACAAAAAAGCGAAAGAATTTGGAACGATGTTTTTACAATTATTTCATTCAGTTGTATACAGTCAGTGTCAGTCGGTAGTGAATAGTGGTGTAACTGTTGCGTGGCTCAAACGAAATAAAAAATGGCACATGTTTATGCGGATCGGTTTCCCAATCGAGTGCAACCAACCCCTCGTGCCTTTGTTAATGTAGTACAACGGGTTCGTGAATCAGGTGACTTAAGACCTCACAGGGGACCTCACGATCAAATACAGGTCCGCACTGAAATACTTGTCGGGAGGATACTTTATAAAACAAGGTAATTTTTTTTTTATTTTTACACACATATTTTGGTTTATCTTCCTTCTACAATCATTATCTGAAAATTAATGACTTAACTTCAAAGTCACCTGGAGTGAAAAAATATTCCGGTGAATGTGGTTTATAAATTCGTGGCAGTGAAATATACGCCTAGGCGGCTTACAACATTATATCTGACTTTCTATAATTCCATATTTATCACGCTATCCTAGTTTTATACCCTTATACAGGGTATAAAACTAGGATAGCGTGATAAATATGTTGTAATGTTGTAAGCCGCCTAGGCGTATATTTCACTGCCACGAATTTATAAACCACATTCACCGGAATATTTTTTCACTCCAGCAGTATATCTGAGAACCTGACATTCAATAGATAACCTCACGTTACATTAGGTATTGTAAATGTGAGTGATACAAAAAGTAGACATTTGATATATTGATCTATTCCGAGTATGCTGGGTATTTGGAATTATGAACATGTTTTTCCATTTTGTGTCGAGTGGCATTCAGAAAATGATAATGCAATGATGACAGAAGCAAATCAATTATCGAGTTCATAAATTAATAACAAATCTGACTTAATTATTGTAAATGGGAAGAAAAAATATTAAACGGGAATATATTTTTCTCACCGAAAATACATTTTAACATGCACATTCATCTACTGTCCAACCAAACTTTCCGAGTTTCAGTTCAGCTTCAGCTTCGGCAAAAATCCACCGAAAGTATAACCGAAACTACTGTTGTAAGTTTTCTGGCGGATGGGCTGATATTTTGATACCTTCCTACCTTCCAGTTTTTTCTCGTTAGTATTTTGGCGCGTAAATATTACTTTTTGTATTCTATTGCCAAGTATACCCAGGTGCAAAATAGATGCAGCTGACGAAATTTTGACTTTCGCAACATTTTCAACTTTTAAGTTTATTTTGAAAGTTTTTCCAGCACATAAACTCTCCATCTTTAACCTGCATCGGTTTCTTGTTGGTTGTTACTTTTTAGCTTGATATACACGGTGAATCAACACATTTTCCATTTGTTTTTTCTCTCATGTCAATCTGTGCAATTTACGTTATTTCTTCCATAGTTTTTATATCTTATGTCTGGATTAAAAAGCTTCAACATGAAATTTTACAAACATCTAATGTATTTTATTGGCCAAGAAAGTTATTTAAAATTGTTTGATTGATTACAAAGAAGCATCTGAAAATACAACTAACGAACAATATCCTGTAGGAGTTACGTTTGAATATCGCGCCTACTTTATGCAGGGTGTTAGGGAAATAATATTCGTAACTTTAAGAGGTGATTCCTTGGATTATTCTAAGCAAAAAAGTTCATTATAACTTATGTCCGAAAATCAATCGTTTTCGAGGAAAGTGAGTCGTGAATAATTATATTTTCTCAAACATTTGGCAACGCTGCAACGCAACCGTGATACGGGCATACGTCGACCGCAACTGATTCATCGAATTGATATTTTTGTTGAAAATATGCCTTACATTATTAAATACTTTTACGCAATTCTTTGTGGCTAATATTTTTTATTTAATAACGCTTTCAGTACAGTACATTTACTTAAAGAAAATGACAGAACTTACCGGTACGTGGCGATTCACACCACCAATTCCCACGATTATCAGTCACTTATTTGAAACGATGCGATGCACGAAAAAAGAAAAAAAAACAACATCCGTAAATCACATAAAGTTACAGTTAATTAGTAATCACAACACGCGATGATACATGCAGTGCAGGTGGAGTACGACGTTGCCAGTTGTGTGTTTGTCTGTTTTCCATCGGAACATCGTATTTAATTTTAAGCAAGAAAATTATTTTGTTAGAGACAGTTAATTAATAAGTAGATGTATTGATACATTTTACGCTATTAGGCATATGAATTTAAATTATTAAGGTACAAGATTAATTTATTTTATGACTAAAAAGAAAGTTCAGCATTTTTTTGCTCCGAAACGGTTGGTTTCCGAACATAGGTTATAATAAACTTTTTTGCTTAGAATAATGCAAGGAATCACCTCTTACAGTTAGGAATATTATTTCCACAACACCCTGTATATTCCGAATCTAATTTATGCTCTCTGCTACGGCAACATTGTAAACCACATTTTGTTGTCAAAATCAACACTTTTCCTTTATTGCTCTATGATTTTTGAGTTCTGAGACGAGATGTAAATTATGTTTTGTGGTTATGACGTGTGGCGTTTGATTTTAAGGACTTTGTATATAATAAATCCTGTTTCATCGACCTCCTACCTGTAGTTTCATTCTCTTTCGATCATAGTTTTTGCCGAAATTATTGGATTATTTTGAGAAAGTGAATGAAAGCAGTGGCGCTTTTTTAACAAATTCATATGTGCAAAAGGAGCTGCGCGTAAAATCGGTTTGCCCAGTGTGCAATTTTTTTATAGCGCTTTAGGTCCGCACATTTCAAGAATTGCCACAGTTAAGTGATGGTCTGTCTGTCAAGCTTCAACACTATAAGCGTTGATTAACTTAGAAAAAGGGTAATGGAACTTAGAAACAAGTCAACAGCGGATGATATTTGTAATTTTAAGTTTTTGAAAACGGCTTTTTGTGTACTCGGATTCTCTTTGCTTCACTTGATCAATTCATCCCTTACAACAAGAAAAGTTACAAAAGCAACAAAAACTAGTATTATAGTGCCTATTCCAAAAGTGTCCAGACCAAATAAATTAGCACAATACCGTCCCATTAATTTGTTATCAGTGATAGACAAAATCTTGGAAACCGTGGTTTGTGCGCAGTTACGGAAGTTTCTGGAGGCAAGAAAACTGTTGTTTAAGGACAGTCGGGATTTCGGAAAAACACTCGTGCGAGTCGGCGCTGCAGTATGTCTGTTTGGAATGACGTTCATACATTCATGACGGGAATATTAGGTTAAGTGGATTCGTCGAACTTCATCGTACATTTGAGACTATTGATAGGAAAAGACTGATCCAGAAATTGCAGACCTATGGGATTACAGACAGTGCACTAAAATGACGAAGATTAATAACGTGGCGTCAAATTCAATTGATAGTGAAATTGGGGTACCTCAGGGTAGTGTGTTGGGCCAGCTTTTGTTCCCACTTTATATAAATGACTTAAACAGGGTTTTAGTAAATACATTTCTGAGCTTATTTGCAGACGATACATTGCTTTGTGCGTTCGGTAAGGATTTTAGACAAGTAGTAGATACTATGAACTCAATACTGGAAATTCTGTATAACTGGTTATGTGTCAATAGGCTTAAGTTGAATGTAGAAAAAACAAAATACATGGTTTTCGGGACAAAGCAGAACTGTAATACATTTTTAGAAAATAAACTTTGTATTAAGATAGATAATACTCAAATTGCAAATGCATCTAGTATGAAGTATTTGGGCGTAGTTTTAGATCCTCAGCTAAATTTTTCATTGCATGTTGATTATGTTAGTAAAAAAATTGAGAAAAAATAGGATTTTTTAGGAGAATATCTGAAAGTCTTAGTTACTGGAGTTGTCTTCTTGTATATAATACCATCATTATATCCACATTTTAATTATTGTTTTTCATTGTTGCTATCATGCAAAAAAACTGATATTCAAAGGTTCCAGTTAATACAAAATAAGGCTATGCGCACTATATTATTTTGTACACGTTATACGCCTATTAATTTAATGTTAAAACCCTAGGATGGCTTTCAATACAGCAACAGGTTGAAATGACAAACGTTTTATTTATTTTTAAAACAAAAAATCAATTATTGCCTGAATACTTGCAGGAATATCTAATACCGAGGTGCGAGAGGCATGCATATAATATCAGAACATGTAACACTCTTGACATAGAATTCGCTAGAACATCCCATAAGCAAAAATGTCTTTTTAGTGATGGTTTGAGACTTTTTAATGCATTAGCTACAGAAATTAGAGAAGCGACGTCTGTAAACATATTTATTCGTAAGGTTAAGCAATTGTATCTAGATAAAATGGCATAATATATATACTTTCTGTGTTAAGATAACTTTATGATATTATCTCGCATTTGATATTGTTGCATTTACTGTGGTTGCCATTACTATTATTTTAAAGGAATTTAGAATTACTGTTTTTTGTTTTTTACTTGAGTAAGACACTATTATGAACTATAGGTAGTAGTTTTAGGGCTAAGAATAATAAACATTTCATTTAGTTTCATTTCACATGGTTCAGTTAGTCGTTTTGCTTAAGTATTTCGTGTGGCATTGATGACGTGACCGCCAAAATCCGTGAAAAAAATATACCTACAATTTGCTCTTGCGACAGGAAAGAATGGGATGATTGAATGGCAAGGAAAAACGCACCTGCATGGGCATCAATTATTAAATTAGCGGTCATTTTACTTTTCATAACCACCATGCCCCAATAGCAATAAATATAATAAAGTTCGATATATTTAATTTCCAATTAATAATGAAACACGCTGCGCTATTCAGAGCATTTCCATTGCAATCTTTATTAGATCTCAGTATGACTATAGTATCATCAGTCTGCATGGAGCATGTCAGACAATGGCTCCGAATCGATGCACACGAGATGGAATGATGGAAAGAAAGGAGTTGATTATATTTGATACAATAGCAACAAAGGCAAAGCAGCTCTGGCATTGAGGGCATGGCGGATTACCAGCCATTATTTGCGATCACGTTTGCAAGAATGGCCAGCTATTTAATTAGCGGTGGTTGGTATCAGAGTAGGCGATGGCGAACACAAAGCGCCCGCCGACGAATGAATATGATGGCGGAATTGAGCATACACATTCGTGATATGCTATGATGGGTACATGGTGATACAGGAAACAATGGCAATGTTTCTGGAGCAGAAAGTACATCCTATAAACACGCCCTGAAATACCCCATTTCCAAAATACAGGCTACATGAATATTGTTTAAATAACGCTATGGTGGTAGGGGATTACTCAACTAATACACCACATAAAAGTCAAACTTCGATACTAATTTCCAAAGTAGAACATATTGACATTTTATACGGATCTTTTTTGAATATTCAAATCAATTTTTCTCCAAATAATATCAAAAAATGCAATATATTTTTTACAAAAGTCAGTGGCGAAGAAGATATTTTTTTTTACTTCTACAGGGGTCAAAATTTGCGAAGTTCTACGCCACTGGTGTAGTCAAGCACAAACATTTTGGTATGCATTGGCTATGCTGATGCTGTTACATGCACAAAATTTAATCCACTCGGAGATATTTTTTCGACTTGGAAATTATAGCCTCTGTATTTAAGAACTTATGTTTATATGAACTTTTCTTGCTTTAGATTTACCTTATACCCGAGAAATATGCCGCTGTTTTAGATCAGGATGTCAGACAAAAAATGGACGGATCTCCCAACAAAATTATATAGGGGTAAATGATAATCTACATTTCATTCCATTTTGATTTACGCCGGCGCCGGGTCAAAACGAATACAGACGACGATCGAGTTTTCGTATTTGTTTTGACGCTGTGTTGATAAGGTTTGGACAGGATTTATGGATCGGACACCTTTCACTTCCTTGCTACTGGCAGGCAGGTATTGTATACGCGAAAAACATGGAAAATGAGATGATTTTTGGCTGTTACATGATTTCCATCGATCTGTATGTCGGTCTGTCCGTTGATCCTAGCTAGCACTGCTCGAATTTGGAAGAAATTTTGACTTAACGTTACTACTATGCCAAGGTCGAACAAGTTTAGGTTTTGAAAATTGATCCAGCGGCAGCAGACCTACGGGAAACAAATGAATTACGGATGGGGCTTTTCAGGGAGAGGATATAACTTTTGATCCAGATGACTGTGTAGCAGCTGTTGACGAGTTGAATTGTGACTTAGCCACTATTGTTAGTTTTTCCAAGCATAGCTCCTTAACACTAAATGCCTTTAAGTCTAAAGCTGTTCTCTTTGCACCAAAAAACAAAATTAATATCAGAAATAACACGACAGTACGCATTAATGACACTTCTTTAGTTTATGAGGATCTTGCAAAAAATTTGGGTGTCTTACTTGACAAGGATTTACGTTTTCGTGAGCATATTATCTAAATTAGTAAGAAACTGCTTTGTTGTACTAAAAACATTGTTTGTTAATAGGCATTTCATCATTTTCAAATTGAAAAAAAATCTTTGTGAAAAACTAGTTCTCTCAAAAATCAACTACTGCCTTATAGTTTTCTATCCTTCTTAGATCTAGTCTCAATTCGCAGACTTCAACTGATTCAAAATTCGTGCTGTCGCCTCATCTACGGTTTAAGAAAATATGACCATGTTTCACACTGTATTCGTAGTTTAAAATGGTTAGATACTAATAGTTCTTACGATTCATAATTTGATTATCACGGGAACTCCCGAATACCTCTTCAAAAAAATTGTTTTCAGGCAATCTGTTAGAGATCGCATGCTCAGGTATGGCAAATTATTAGATATTCCACGGCACCGTACGGCTTTATTTACTCGCTCTTTTAGGTATAATTGTGTCAAATTGTATAACATGCTACCTGATGCATTCAAAAATTTATCTCAAACTAAATTTAAAGTTTGTGTCAAGCAGCATTTGCTATCAAAAATGACTCTTAGTAGTAATTAAGTAGTAGTTTGTAGTTTAGATTAGTAACCGCCAGAAAAATTTTATTTGACGTGTTGTTGAATCTGTTTATATTTTCTATATTATGTCTTGCAATATTTTTGTTTTCCTTTGGTTAGCCACTGTATAATATATACATGTTAATTACATGTATTTACATTGGTTCACAACCATGAAAATAATAGGGTTAAGTGGAAGAGTAGCTATTTAGCTAAACTTCGCCCGATACTATGTAACTTTATAAATAAAGACGATTTATTATTATTATTATTATTATTATATCTCAATTTTTTGGCGTTCCCCAATAATTGGGGAACGCAACGTTAATGGATGGTCGGTAGGGCAAAGGGGAAAATTTTGGATCGCAGCAATGTCAAATGGATGAGGATTTGGGGCTAATTGTTTGGGCATATTTGAATGACTTGATAAAATTGACTTCTCTGTTATACATGTACGTAGATATTATTTTCTAATAATCGCTAACGTGAGCCGAATCATTTATGAACTGATGGCAACGTTGCGTGCTAACCAACTCACTTGACGCCCGATATAACAATTACTTTTAATATAGTTTCAATAGAATCTCGGTTTCTTACGAAAACATTAGCACTAAACCGTTATCTGACTAATCGGAAGTCAAGCTGACCAGCAACTTTTAATCTCATCATTGTTAAATTCAAAAGCCATATGCGAATAACATAAACAATAAAAACAAAATAAATATAAAATGCCATCCTTTAGACCCATTAATATTTAACAATACAAAGATGATAAATGTCCGAATGAATTTTTTCAACCTTGAAACCATTTTTGCAGTCGCAGAATAAACTACATTGTTATTGGTACAGCCTTTGTTTTGAATGAGAATAACATTGACATTGTGACCAGCTTCCGAAACAATGAAGATAACTTGATGAACATAACCGTTCATTGTAATGGATTAAATACGCTGTTTATATTCGAATTATTACATTGTGTGATATTTTAATGTTTCTTTTCCGGTTCAATTTAAGGAAGTTGAATAAGCCTTGTCGGGTATTTGGTGTGAATCATAATACCATAATATGTAAGTGCGATAAGATATAACTTCAATATGATAAATTGAATCAGATTGGAAGACACGTTGATAACTCGTTTACAGAGTTTGATGTTGAGACGCCATACTGAAGTTTGAACGAATATTATATGAAAACTGCAAATAATACTTTAACAATTTATCCTATCACAATAATCCAATAGTGGCAACAAGTGTCTTTAATATCCATTGATTTATATTTTGAGATGACGAAATTGATACATTCTAGCGTAAAAGTAGCTGTTGAAAATTTGGAGATGGCGACTGGGCGCTATTTTGAAAACGGATTACATAGAATGGGAGTCATCTGGAGCAGAGTTACGAAGCATCCACGGGTATTATGTAAAAAACCTATAAAACGTCAAAAAAACCTATAAGATGACTAGGAGCGTTGAGAAAGTCCATCTGTGGAGGAATCATATGTTTTGTGAAGCCGAGTGGTATGTAGTTCTTATCTCTGAGAAGAAAGTTGGTTGAATAGCAAGATTAAATCTGGATGATTGTGTGCATTGGTCTGCATGTGTATAAAATCAGTGATATTTGCTGTGTGAGAAAATAATTGCTGAATATACTGCCGATGAAGTATATCTATTAAATGTGCCCGGCGGGTTATTTATATGTTGTCCTTTCTGAAGACAGGATATGTTCAAAGTTATAAACTACAAAAAACTTTGAGGAGATTTACGGGAAATCATCACCGCGCCCGCGTTGTGTGTAATTACTGTTAGCATGTACAGGGTGCGGCAGAGAGGATGGACGGTTTTAAAAAAATCATAAAATAGTTAATTTTTACCCGAAAACAAATTTATTGATGGAATCAGGTTCACAAGGAAATAGCATTTGAGACAGTCAAGTGTGGAAAATCACATCAGGCATGTGGTGGCCGAAATCGTTGATGCAGTGCTGGAGGCGTTCTTGGAAGTTCGCTTTCGTAACTGTTGCACAATGGTCAATTTGTAGGGGTGAAAGCGGAGATCCATATGCAAAATTCGCCTTACCGAACGATCACTAAGGCGAAGTGCAGCAGCATGTTTCCGGGCAGATCGAGTCGGACTGCGAAGAAAGACCTGTCGAACGCGTTCAACATTTTCAGGAGTTCGAACTGTTCGCGGCGCTCCTCTTGGTCTTCTGTTGATCAGTTCACCATGTCTGCGAAGTGATTCAACCCAACGAAGGATGGTGTTTCGAGAGGGAACAGCTCTATTCCGATGAATGTTGAAGTGGCGACGAAACTCACGCTGTACGACGATGACTGACTCATTATTTCGGACGAAACAATCATAGGCGAAAACGCGGTGCTCCACCGTCCAAGACTCCATAACGACAACTGGAAAAATAATGCTAGGATCTCACGAGTCAAACGGCACCCTCCCCACCTCTCTCGTAGACGGAGGCGGAGAGTATTACCCATCCCAAAAACGTCCGTCCTCTCTGCCGCACCCTGTATATGACTTGTAATTCGTCAGTGTACAGTGAATATAATTATTTCGTATCTCTCCCATTTTTTAAATTCACCAAATTCGCATACGTAATTTCCAGACTGGATAAGACAAAGTGGATGAGTCTCAAGTAAGTGTATTTGAGACAAAAATCCAGTGGATTTATTTATCATCAACACATACAACTTACACCTTAGACCTCCATTAATGCCATATCTGAAGTAGATTTTCCATCACATCAGAGCCAAACATTGATAACTGAAGCCTCATGACGTTTAGGCAACACGTACAACTAAGTGCTAACTTAATATCTTGTAGACAAACCTACATAATGTCATAAAAAACCAAGACAATGTCAAAAAAAGGCTCTTTTCAAGATACTTAATACCCTTGCAGGTCTAGCTTCAAAGCAACGTCAAAAAATGAAGATTCAGCGATTTCGCTTTTTTGCATTGCCCCGGCTCCACTGGATCAATTTTCAAAACTGATAATTTTCATCCTTGGCATACTAGTAAAGATGTGAACTGTGTGTAAAGTTCTATTTTTACCCATCACTGCATAACTAATAAAAGGTAACCGCATACATTTTTCAGCAGTTTGTAGCATTTCCTGAATCAAAGATTATGAAAACAAATAAATCCAATTAGAAGTTACACTGTTCTTTCTGAAACAACCTTATACCCGCCAAAGCCCTACGCCAATATATTTATGAAAAAATGATGTTAACAATAAAAGGTCACAAAACACGAATACTAACCAAATAAGCTTTTTTTAAAATATGATGATTAAGAACATTCGCGAAATAAATTAGCGGTCATTCTACTTCTGTTATATTTTTTTTCCGATAGCTGTAGGTTGAGCCAATCCGGATCTGCGTAACATAAAAGCTGTAAGAAAAGAGGTATACAGTTGTGGTGCTTTCAGCTGTCAATTGTTTGCTCGTGGTGGGTATGTTCAGGTGAGTCAACACATCTCACTCCGAACACCGTGCAGTCGTTTCAGACAAATAATGGTAGTACCCGCCATCGCTGTGTACAGCTTTTATTTGCAACGAGAACATCGGTGACGTTGTGGGAACTTGGTGAATTTGGTGGTAAAAACAATTTGCGATGACAAGTACTAGTTCGTACTAATTGGTATTCCATACGAACACTTTTCTGTTCTCTATACATTCAAAGGGCGACTCTTAGGGCCAATCTAGGTCTATTTTGTCCTCTGATGAGTTTCGAAATACCGCTCATAAAGGACCACACTGAATACCGGTATCTCTCAAATAGCATTTGAATCACACTGTTTAGTACAATGGAATTTTGACATCATAGCAACTTGTTCAGGACTCAAATGAAACAACTATTTCATTAGCGGGCAAAGGGCAGACTGGCTCTAACGTAATACTGCTTTTTGCATCTTGTATAATAATGGCTGAAAATAAATATAATTGTTTAGCTGTTTAATTTCGATAAAGAAGCAGCTTTAATAAATACTGTCACCTATATGTAAAAGATGTATTCAGGATGGTAAGCCAATCTACTGATAAACTGGAAAAGACACATAGAAATATGGCAGTTCATGATTGTGGGACACAATATGTGGACAAAGACCTATCTGATCTTCAAGTACCGGATTTAAATTTAAAATGTGGTAATTTTCAAAAAATTGATTTCGACGGATAATCAATATTTTGGCTTAAAGAAACAAAATTTGCCCACAAAAATTCAAACTTAAAATATCGTGCCAAAGCTCTGACGTAATAAGTTTTTCTACGTCCTGTCGTTAGATTTAAATCCGCTGTGAGAATAGTACATTACATTCCTAGCTGACCACCGCAAGACTCTACTGAAAAGTAACTTTTCTCTCCCTAGGTAAATAATGGTACCAAAAACCATTTATACAACCAAAAACGCTAGCACTTCACTCCTCTTTGGAACTGGAATCGATCAGTCCACTCACCTACTGCATTCATTTGACTTTGTCAGTTTGACACCAGGGTGCTAAATATTCATGTATTTATAAAGGTATTTCAAACATTAATGGCTTACTTCTAAATCTATGATATTTCAGCTATCAAAGGTACAATTTTGTGTCTGCGGAACATATTACTGAACCGCCAAGTCGAAAAAACAAGCTATAAGGTAATTTCTAGTTACTTAAAAATGCCATAGGAGTCTGAACATCATACTCATACAAACGACATTCTTTGAGATAACTTTTTCCCTAAACATGTAGTCAGATAAAACACCTTTAATTACAAAATAAACATAAAAGGCACACATTTCGTCGAAGTTTGTGTATTTGTGAATGCCGATGTCAATATACATCTATTTGATCAAAGATCACGCACCTTGGTGTACTATCAATATTTATGTGAAGATTCTCAGAAAGGATGTCAAATTTGCTTTGATAAGGTGAACATTTTGTGGATCTGAGCCAGATGAATAGGTAAATATATGAAATATGTGTGATTGTAATGTTGACGGTTGAAAAGCAAATAATGTGGAAAACGGAAATTAGTTATATTGAATTAGCAAAAAATTGCTTTCCCTATTATTCATCTTATACAAAATAGATGTATTCGGTACTTCCTATACATCCATAATGCACACATACGACTCTTTTCAAATGAGCCATAAGTACGAAATGAAAATACTCGATACACATATGCATTTGAGTATCATTATTCATGCATGCAACTCAAAAAATCAGCATTTCGAGATTTTAAAAATGCCGAGTCCTCTAAAAAAATCTTGACTTATCGTAAAGTGATCAGAAAATTTTAAGACGGTAAGTAACAGACTTTTGACTGACTTTTTTAGCCATAACTTCGTCTGTTCGAAAAATGAAGTATAACTATTTACTATAACCACCATTCTTTCATCAAAATGGGTACAGCCGTTTCTGGGATTACGCGATTATAAAAACGCCAACCAAAGACGTTAAAAACACTAGTTGAAATTCGAAAAAATCGCTATAATGATTATACTCGTATGGGCGAGAAATACAAAGATTCTACAGTATTGCATTACCATGTTGCTGGATGATATGGTTCCATTGAAAATCGGTAGCAGATTCAATCGAAAACTCTTATTCTAAAACAATCAGCTGTGATCTTGATTAATTTCTTCCCTTTATATCAAACTACTGAGTCATTTCCGTCATTTTTCACATTATCTTTCAGGAAAAATGCATATTTACTCAAACGCTGCGAGTTGTGAAATATACTTTTAATAAAACAGAAATTAGAACCTAGACATCAGTCACTGGCGCTTTTCCGAAAAACGAATTAATCGAAGTGAACGCGCTTTTGGTTTTTGATCGGCAATAACAGGGTCGCGTTCGAATATTGCTACAAGGCAAGGAAAGTTTGAGTTTTCAATACACCACATCCGATAGACCATTCTCCGTTATTTGTTTCCACTGAATAGACCTAAACCGTACTGATCATTTTTTATAGGTACCGAAGCAGGGTACCGCGGCTGCTTTGAGGAGCTAAAGAAAAAAAATTTAATCCGATTCTTACTACTCCTTAAGGTTAGTTTAACTGGTAAAAGGTTCCTCAGGTAGATTATTGACAAAGAGTGGTCGTATCGGCGAGTTCTGGATGTACGAAGTTCTACACGGTTAGAATTTGAGGACGAAGTCAGGCGGGTCTGTATGGCAGACACATCGCGCAGCGGCTCATGGAAGAGAGATCTGAGGAGCAGAGCTGGTTGGCATCGCGGTAGAAGAAAGGTAGATCGCCGTGCATCGATGCGAAAAGGTCCCGAGACCGTCCAATCATCGGTAAGTCCGACAGCCCTTCTCAAGCATGGATTATTTAGACGGGCCGGCAGCACCCCAAATATGTGAGCAGTACTTGAGGCTAGGTCTTGTTAACAAGAATGAAACGACATCCTATACAGTTAGTCATAGTCACAGAAACAGAATAACGATGTTCAATATCCGAAGGTAGAAAGCTATCAAATATGTCAAATTGCCTCAGTACTTCTCACTCATTAATATGCGCTATGAATTAGAAGAATTTTAAATGTTTTGTGTAGGCCTTAACATGATGAAGAAGTTAAAAACCAAAACTATGAGAAAGCTGTAAAACGTACCATCACAGTGTAAATAAAGATGGAGCTAAAAGATATGAATTCTGACGAGCTTCACCGTAAACTAATAACATGTCGGCGAACTCTTAATTCGAGAACATTGTAAATAAACACAACGACGTACGCGAACAATAACTAACCACTGTTACAGTTTGCGATCGATTGCCGGTTCGATAAGAGTGATGAATGACCGACTCACTGTTGTCATGTGTGTTTTAAATATTTAATTTAATGAAGCTTACTTACTTACTGACTACAAATTTTGGCTTAACTTAGAAAAACTTAATGCCATTTATTTGTTCATTACCCAATTTAAAAACGTTTTAGATAAAAATTAGTAAGATTGTGGTCGATATAAAGCACTTAAAGTTGTAAACTATAAAGCCATTTAGACAAAAATCTATTGACTTTTGGACCATAGGTCGTATAAACTTGTTTTGACCCCCCTATTACCCATTTCAATAATGACTATCATAACGTTTACACCCTGTATATCTGTTACTTTCAGGTCCGAAAAAGCCCATTATGAAGTCTAGCCCTTGTAATGCAAGACTTGAAAAAGCCATAATTTTAATGCCCCTTCCTATACCACCAGGCAGCATTTATTTGGCTTTTGCCGTTCGCACTGCCTAGGTTAAAACTGTTCGATTGTTCCTCTGAAAATTTGTCCATCAGGCTTTTCTGTTCCGCCTCTGCATATCGGGAACGGTTGTGTAACAAAGTGCATGATTTATTTTCGCTGTGACGGTTTCTTAATTAAAACGGGCGTCGCGCTGATCCCTGAGCAGAGAGGGTGGGGGTTGACGCAAAAAAGTGGGATTTGCTGCTTTTGATCGGCCGATATATACGCCGTGCAACAAAGGTAGAGATGGGAGTTTTTATGTGTAGGACCTTTGCATACGCGCCGTGGCGTGCGACTGAAAAAGGTCAGTCAAAAAAATTTTCATTAAATTCCCGTCACGGCGATTCGGCCGTAGAGCCGGAGTACAACCGAGAGCAAAAAAAAATTGCGATCAGGTCGAACAAGTTATACACTTTATTTTGAAGGATCTTTGTATAGGCAGTTCACGCTCCAACCTGGAAAATATTAGAATTGATACAGTATTCTATCTACAGACAGCCAACCATATACTGTACTCCGACAACAAAAAAAAGGGATCTGAATGATCATAGCGCCATCTATGATACAGTAGAGGAACACGAAAATGGATTTAGAAACCTACTTTAATCAGTGTTAAAATGTTCAGTTCCGCTACTGCCTCATAGATGGCGCTGAAATATTCAAACACTTTTTAGAGCCTCTTCAATGCCTATTTCAATTGAGCATCTTCCGGAATTGATTAACATATTGCCCCTTTTCCAGTCCATGATTATCACTTTCAAGACAAATGATGTTCCAGGCTCGCTAATAGTCACAAAAAAAAGTAATAGAACTATACTATACGAAATCTATAATTATTACTACCTCCCCCTCTCCAGCATTTGTTTGAACGTGCAATAGATTAGCTGAACCACTTCACAGTTTCAGATCAATACAATGGAATAATAGCATGATGCTATTTCGTTTGTATGACACACAGTAACATTACGTTATCATATTATGGATGGTTCAGCTAAATAGGTGCATTTGATGGTTATCTATCCTATCAAATCCGATTGTTCGCTTTGAATGCCCGCAAAGTGTAATGACGCCACCACCATTCGGATTATTCATTGAAATCTCGTCAAGTACAGTCAAATTCGACAAGATGTTTAAAAAATATGAGGAGTACATGCAGAGTACTATACACTACTATACGCTTCTTATTTGAAAAATATGCCACTCTAAATGGCAATTCATAACTACGTGGCCATACAAATCTACGTTTTTAAATACCCTGAATATTTCACTCAGTCACTCTTGCAGATTTTTCGACAAAATCAGCTCCGTATCCTATAGTTTTTCTTCATTGAACGTTTTTAATGTTCTCATCATCTATACAGATTGTTTTTAAGCGCAAATTGATATTTTTTCCTCTTTATATTTTACGGTTTTGGGTTATTCTTATTATGAGATTTATTTTTTAGTTATTTGCAGTTTTCCCAGAAAAGGAAGAGAGGATTTTTAGTGAATTGAAGTAAGAGCTTATACTATATTCGATTTATTAATGCAAAAATTTTGTAATTTAACCCACCGATTTTGGATGAAAATAACGTTTGCGAAAATGATAACGCAAAACCGTATCACGTTGAAAGGTGTTTCCATTTTAATTCTTTGAAAAAATTACCCTATATAGATGATGCACCAAATTTAAGACAGGTTTAAATGACGAAAGATAGGATATGTTTTTATGTGTATTTTGACGAAAAATATGCAGAAGTTGGTGTGTTTTTTCGGTCAAAATCCCGCAGCTCCAGAAGTAGCGATCCAAACTCTAAAACTATTGTGATGCCGCATAGTTGTAAATCAGCCTGTAGAAATCGGCTTACAGTTGCCTATAATTTTTGAGAACAACTTTTTAGACATTTCAACAAGCTTGCTGTACTGGAAATGCACCTTCAGTTAGAAATTGTAGTTGCCATCTGGTTATCAACATAGAAAAATATGTAGTTTGCCTAGACTATGGAGCCTGTTTCATCACGAGTTCAAAATGGCAAACACTTCAAATACCTCGACTCGTATTACAAAGTATGTATATTATAATACTGTTAATTTAACAACTAAAACAATGGCTTCATATGAGATTTTACGATAATCTACGCTATTTCAACAACATCAGATCAAATACGCCCCACAATTTTAGAACTGACCAACGAGTGAATGTATTAAAATTATTAGAATTTGAATGAAATGGGATACGAAGTTTCATATACAAGGTAGTTGAATTGATTATATTTGACAAATAAAAAGAGTAGTCGCTCAAAAAGAAGACTTATACACAGTACTCGTACCTGAGGAAGAAAAGGCCTAAGCACTTCGACAAACAAAAGTTTCCTGCTATCCCTCATGTGGATTCAAATTATGTTAGTTAACACCGTTGACTAATAATGTCTATAGCGTTTATGATCCACCTTTATACATTACTTACATTCGATACATGTATTATAGAATTATAACCTCAGTAGCGTCAACGGCGAGTTCGTGAAAGATATTAAAAATATTTGGAATCTATGTGTGAAATATGTATGTCTGATATATGCGGCGAATCACCGGAGTTAGAAGCATAAAAATAGCCATGAGTTTCGGAAACCTCAAAAAAAATTCGGCGATTATTGTTAATCAATTTTTGTCTGTATCTCCGCCGCTACTGAATGAATTTTCAAAACCTACAAAGCTCTTGTCCTGCCAGAATTTCATCAAGCTTTTCAAGTTATAGAGGGGTCAAAGATTGGCGGTCAGCCCGACAGATGGAAATGAGTGAGTCCAAAGATCATAAATATCTCATTTTCGAAATATTTGGCGATTACAATAGTTCCTCGTCGTTTGGTGCGGGATTTAAAATGACAATGAGAAATCTTAGTGGACACAATGGTATCACGGGGTTTGATGTAGAATATCTAACGAGATAGGAACGTGTGGAATAAAAATTAGCTGCTGGTTACTTTTTATGTTTGTCCATCCTGTATGAAAAACCAACTACGACAAAACTGCATATTTGTTTTTGAATATTTTATGAACAGCATTACCCACAGAGCAAAAATTAATTAACAATTTTATTAGTACGAATATTAAAATTTAGTTTATGTTTACATTTTCGGGATCAATTAATATTTCATACACCATATTAACATGGTTTTAGTTATTTTGCAATAAAAAATGTCCTACATTGGACAAATATTTTGCTAGAACTTAAAAATACACGCACTCAGTGACGAATAGATTTGGTTGCTTTGTTATTTTTTTCCATAAATGTTGTTAAAAGAGAATAGTGTTTCCTTCTACACTAAGCTTTTGAGTCTCGTTTTGTTTCAAAAGGAATTGATTCAAGCAAACTTGTTATCAGATGATAAAAATGTAATAAAACAATATTACGATAATACCTCCTGATCTTTGCAGATTGTCAAAACAATCCCTAAAAATGGCGTCAAGCACGTTGACTGCACTTCCCACGTGTGTGTAAACGGGCCAAGGATTAGCGGACAGACTGCAGTTATGAGTGGTTGTTCGTTGTATAACATCCAAAGAACATATCTCATTTTCGAAATTTTTCGCAATCACAATACTTCCTCGCCGCTGGCATGTGATTTAAAATAAGAAATGTAGGGATATTCTTCTACAAAATAACACTGGTATTTTGACTACTTCGAGAAATAATCAAAAAATTTAAAAACAATTGAAAGTTTGGAGAAAATCTGAAACTTTTTGCTTTCTTGCTTGCTTCGCCGTTACTGCACCGATTTTCAAAAATAGAAAAGATTTAGCAACTATCAGTCCACAGCATAGCGGTATTCAATCCCATAAAACATGACACAACTCAAAAAAAAATCCAACTCGTCGCCAACGCGAAGATTTAGATGCCACTTGACTGGAAACATATGAATCACATATTTCAATTAAATCGAGAATTCGAGTAAAATCAAATACTTCATAAAATTCCTACCGTTCATATATTTCCTGAACAATATATTAAAATATGCCTTCATTTCTGCATGCCTTTTCTATTTCAGCTGCATATGCTACATTTTATGATAAAAAATTTTTATGTGAAACAAAGTTTAGGGAAGATTAAATAAAACAGAACATAAATTCATATTGTGTTTATGTCTCGTGTCTTTATTTCGTTATTTGGGAAATTGTATTTCAATTTAGTTCCAGAAATTGTGATACATAAATCCTTTATATTAGAAAGGCGTCCCATAATATAACTGGAACATCTCTACATCATTAACAGTTAAAAATAGAGTTAACCATGTATCTTATAGGGCTTCGAAAAGCCTTCCATTATACGGCTGAAGGTCACTGTGATAAGTGATACTAGAAAATCGTCACAATGTAATCTATTTATAACTAATTACGTATTACACTACGATCTTGGTTAGGTTTGAATTTATTCAGAAACAAACCATTGGTATCGTATAATAATCTAATGAAGTATGTAATAATGTATGATGATCAAATGCACAACAATTTCATTCTTGTTGAGATTGAATCGGAATGATGCGAGAATAATCATAAGTCAATATCAACTTGTCAAAATCAATGAAAAAATCTAGAAGGTTTATATATCGATAGCACAATAAACAAACAGCTATGATACGAACAATACGACAAATGGACGATCTATCCCCATATTCTACTGGCCTCCAAGTGAAACCACAGATGTAGAATTAAATAATTTGCTGATGTTTCGGCCATTTCAATATTTTGATTCATCGTCTGTAGTTTCATTTGACGGGCGTTACAACATGTGGAATTGGAGATCAGAAAAACAACCACAGGATAAGTTCAAACAGTTGCATTTCCACAAATGGATATGACATGACGCGGTTTATTAATTTTTGTTATAGTCTCATATTCAGCCAAATCTGTTTTGCTAATATCCAAATTTTATTGGTTTAAACAACTACAGATTGTTCCTTATTATGCTTGAAGGTAGTTATTACGTGTACGATCTTAAAATGTATTAAACTTTGTCTTTAGTACCCTCTTAACGAACTTATCTGGCCCGCCACTGAGATACCATACAACCACCGTTATCTCTCTTATCGACAGTTGTATCGATACATATTACGTCGTTTCACAATTTTTATCATTGAGATTAAGGTCAAGATATCTAGACGTCCTTGCTATATTCGCAATTATTACATGTTGAGTAATATTGCTTTTGTTTTAGCACGTGGAGATTTTTATTTTTTTATAGGTTATGGCACAAGCTCAGTAGATACTGATACCGACTTAAAATTATTAGGCATTATTTCTCTCTTAACATGACGTTTCTCGTCTTTAGCAGAAAATATCAGATTTACAATATATACAAGATTATTTTAAGTGTTACAACAATACGCGACATACATAAAAGCTTTATTTTGTGTTTAAAGCTTGTAAATGGACATAAAAGCGCCGCTTTTTTTGAAATGATAGTGATATTATTTTATTTTATTTTATTCATTACAACACCCTACAGTAAATACCAATTACATTGTGAGGAAACACAGAACATAACACAGATATAAAAGACAATAATAAGTAACAAGTAATAGACTACAAAGTGTAAAAGATACATGCTGGTTACTTAATAGTATTTTTTATGTCTGCAATTCTGCAGTTAAATATATCAATCCTGTTACTTGCAGAATTGTAATTCCTACACATCACATGTAAAGGGGAATAGTGTAAATAATTTGTCCGTGCCGCAGGTAGATAAAACGTAACGTTTTGTCGGGATGTCAGCCTAGGTACGTTAAATGATAACTGACCCAATAAAGCTAAATCATCACTAGCATTATTGATCAATTTAAATAGAAAAATCACTGACTGGCAAGTGCGCCTTGCTTCAAGACTGCTGATTAGATGTTTTTCAAGTAAGGAATCATGAGGTATACCTATGGGCGGGTAAACGCCATCCACTTTCAGTGACAAATATTTTAAGAAACGTCTTTGAACACATTCAAGCCTACTTATATGAATAATATGATGCGGATTCCAAATTAGCAATGCATACTCAAGCTTCGACCTAACATATGCATAATACAGCAACTTCAAGGTGGTACTCTGAGTGAAGTCACGGCAGTTTCTTACAATAAAGCCGTACATGCGGTTTGCCTCGGAAATTTTGCTGTCAATGTGTTTGACGAATGTTAGTTGGGAGTCAAATGTCACGCCTAAGTCACATAAAGTTGAAGTCCTCTGAATAGAGCTACCTGACAGGGTATAGTCAAATAACAGAGGATTTCTCTTTGAAAGTGTAAGACATTACGTAACATTTATTGATGTTTAATGACAGATTGTTTTGTGAGCACCAAGCATCCAACCTGACCAGATTTTCTAAAAGTTGATCACAGTCTGATTCATCAACTACACGACAAAACATCTTCAGATCATCAGCGTAAAGTAAACAATTCTCGCCAACAGCATTAACTATGTCATTCACAAATATGACGAACAATAAAGGCCCTAGGTTACTGCCTTGTGGCACTCCGGAATTGGCTACAAACTTCGACGATCTGATGCCATTAAACATCACAAATTGATTTCTTCCAGTGAGGTAGGACTTAAATAGTTGTATTAAAGGATCGGATAATCCATGAGATTTCAGCTTATGCAATAGCATCCTGTGATCAACTCTGTCGAAAGCCTTGGAGAAGTCTGTGTAGACCACATCTGTTTGTAATCCTCTGTCAATGTTTTCTGCTATGGTCTGTGTGAAGTTCATCAGATTTGATACTGTTGAGCTCCCTTTCATGAAACCATGTTGTTGAACACATATTTTTCTGCTGACATGATGATATAGTCTGTTATATATTAATATCTCTAGAGTTTTTGAAAAATTGCACAATATTGATATAGGTCTAAAATTTGATACATCATTCCTACTGCCGTTTTTGTGAACTGGACATTCTTTAGACAACTTCCATAATTCTGGAATTGTGCAGGTGGTAAGGCACAAGTTGAATAAAACGGTCAAAGGACACGCCAACACAGAGGCACAGTCACGCAAAATAAAAGCTGGTACATTATCCGGTCCGGTAGTCATCTTAGGTTTTATTTGCTTCAAGGCTATGACAACTTCATCCTCCTCAAATCTAGTAATATTGAGTGGTTGTTCATTGCTCATTAAAAAGTCATCAGTTTCTTCGGTGGCTGATGAAGACGAGTAGTATTTGGAGAAGTTATCCGCAAAAGCATTTAATATGTCGTTCGGTTCCAAAAGTTCATTACCATTGTAAATCATCCTACTTGATAAGTTTGTTGACTTTCGCTTAGAATTTAAGAAGCCCCAAAATTTATTCGAATCTCTTTGTATTTCGTTCTCAGCTTGTCTGACATATATTTTGTATGCTTCATCTGAATCTATCTTAATTTTTGATCTAAGTTCCCTGAATGTCTGATACGTTTTAGGATCATTGTTGCGTCTGTGAGATCGGTGAATCTTCTCCTTGCGTTTGATAAGCTTAATTATTGCTGAATTGAACCAGGGTGGGTATTTACGTTTTGTTGCTCGGACATATTTTGGAACACAGGTATCAAAAGCATTGTACAGTTTATTATAAAAGAACTCACACGCTTCATTCGCGTCATGAAAGCCATCTAAAGCAGCCCAATCCATGTCTGAAATTAAATTATATAATTGGGGGAAGTTGGCTTTGCGGAAATTATAAGAATTTATAAATGAAACCGGAAAATTATGCTTAGTATTGAGACTGCTGTTGACATTACAACAAATATTCAGGGCAGGGTGATATGGGTCTTCATCTAGCAGCGGATCCCACGAATGTTCAACCTCACACAGACCACTACAGAAAACTAAATCAAGGGTATTGTCCATAGAATTTGAAATATTGTTAAACTGATTAATAGCAAGACCCTCAGCAAAGTTGTTCAACGATACCAATTTTGCGTTGCGTCCATGACTATTAGCATAAGAAGTGTAGTTAGCTATGTTGAAATCCCCTGTTATAACTAAATTCTTATCAAATAGGACGTGCGATGACAAGATAGCATCATATTCAGCATTGGGCTTATCAGGTATGTAGACATTGCAAATGTAAACTGAAAAAGTGTTGGTACAAACCTTGACTGCTACTACATCAATCTTTAGGGCAGAAAGTACTGCTGACTCAGGTATCTCTATCAAAGATGCTGTAAAACGCTCATCAATCGCAATCAACACACCACCACCTCTTGAGCAACCAGTGGTTACATAATCTCGATCTGTCCGGAACACATTATATGTAGTTGGAATAAATTCACTACTCATACATGAGAAATCTAACCAGGTTTCAGTTATTGCAATGATAGGATATTCACACCTACAAATAGCATTATAAAAAACAGCAGCTTTCGTTCGGAGTCCACGAACATTTTGGTAGTATATTAGAGGTTGCAGCCTATCACTACAATTAGAATCTACTCCCTTGTGAGTTACGACGAAGGGGTGCATTGGTTGCTACTGTCCGAGTAGGTCGTGTCTTAATTATGAAACAAACTTACCCTATTAGCTAGGTTTATGTAAGCAGGGTGGCTGTAGATACTTACCTGTAAAAAATAATCAAGATTATATAAATCCTGTATATAAACTTTATCATAATTCATAGCAAGAAAAAAACGATTGAAGCTTGGATTGGAGTTGCAATGTTATTAAAATGGAAAACGTTACGTAGTTCCATTTCTAATATTCCTCATAAATTTGAGTTGCTATTTGAAATTATCGATCAGGCAGCTTTAACCCATGGTTTTTTCTTTGTTTTCGTCTAGTCACATCTCCTCACACCATAAAAGTACATTAATACAACAAAACAAGTTTTCGTGGGGAATGACATCGTAGACTCCTTACACAAATTTGATGCATATAAATATGCCACAAACAGCCAGGAGTATCATGAAATCGATTTGTTTGTCCTCCCGATATAGCATACCGGTTCTAGAAAAAAAACTCATTACAACAGAGCGCCTATCAATAAACGTCCATTTCTGAAAAGCAAATAACTTTTCTATTCCTAACAATAGCCTGTCCTCGCATCAATAAAATCGACTTGTATACACGGTATGTATGTATGCAGCCTATAGTTATAAAGTCCGGTAAAACTGGAACATGCTACAGAAAGTAATGACATTCAAATGGAAATACTGTGAAAAGTATGGCTTCGTCGTTAGAATTATTTGCAGCTAGCTTTATGTCTCACAATTTCAATCACGTTACGTTTAGGTGGCGCCATTGATATAGCAACCAAATCACAAAACATGAGCGGAAGTTTATAAGCATTACTTAAAAACAGTGTTTTAAGTCAGCAATAGTGTCAAGCATATGAAGTCGCAGGTACTAGCTAACACCTAGTGCAAAATAAAACGTCTGTATGTCTGTTTCACCTGACGGTCACTAGCTGAATGGAGCAATGGCAGACCCCCCTGTTGCCGGCTTGGCGCTGACGGTGGAGATTTTAGTACTTGCCACGATAGTCGATTGCAAAATCGACGACGAATTCGTGGATAAAATCACACCTACAACCTCCCTCGGTTATCAATTAGTAGGTGTACAAATGTCTATGTCTCTCTGTACTCGTATTGTGGTTCAGACGTAATGCTGACAGTCTGGAGAGAGATTCACATCCATATATAGAGAATTTTCTACTGGTCAAGTTTTGTGTGGAGGTTCTGTGAACCATACAGAAATACCAGTAGTTATCGATAAATTGGTAATCGACATCCGTGAAAGGGTACGCGTTCACAGACGGCATCTGCAGTGTCGAATGCATATCTTCTGCACGGTGTGTTTATAGCGAAGCATACACCTCTGGATAAGCTTGCAGCTATTGAGGGAGATTAACACGACACCCTTTTTTTGCTTATCAATATTGTACAGAATCTTGAACAACAAACTATTAAAAGAGATACAATAAACTCATAGTACGCTAATTAAGCGAAATTGATCTTACTATAAACTGTAGAATTACTATATGAGCAGACGCAATGTGTAAATGACAGTCGCCAGTATTAAGGAATCAATTAGGCTGAGGTCACACCAAAGCTGACATTGAGTGGCGGAAAATGAACGTTATTGTTCAAATTCTTTATTCTAACCTTTTTATTTGTGCAACAACTAAAATTAATTTGTCTTAAAAATATACAATACTTCCACTACTCGTATTCTTATATAGTGTTATTGGCTTTTAAGAATTCAGTTGATTTTCATGTTAACCCTCACGGCAACATGCCTCCAGCACTGAAGAGGTTCAATGCTGCTCTCTGTCGCTGAAAATTGGTGATGAGTATTCTCAAGGATCAGTGGTTACAACGCGATATATCCTATCCGGTCCAGCAGATGAGAAAACTTTACACATGCGGACATCAAAATATAATAAATTGGAGAGGAAAAATCCTTTACATGACTGAAGGTCTCGTAGATATGGTGCAGTTTAATGCTTCTTGGACGCTCCTCAACTACCTGGTTTATAATCACTCACTTTGGTCAAGTATTGCTGACCTTATCTGGTGAAACACCTTGATCAACCGGATGCTTTCTCACACGATCCGTGTTATACCCCTGTGTTTGAGCTTTCTTTGAGGTTCGTAAAGCTTCTAGCACAGGTAAAAAATAACCAGCATATTATGCCTACTAGTTCACCTGGACCAAAATCGCAAGTTACCAACTGAGTTAAATAATAATGTATCATTATACACCCAGTCGCACAATGTTCTCAAGGTAGTGAGAAGTTGTGAAATGAATCAAAAGAAAAGTCATCATTATATCCTTGAATTTCAATTTACATTATTTAGTAGCATTCAGTGCACTCAAAAGGCGCCTTTTTCTCTTTTTTTTTCTTATGCTAACGGCGCATTATACTCGAACACAATGCCCGCATTGTCGATATCAGGCTGTACACGTACATACAACAGGTATAGGTAGAAAGTACATAGCTTTTGGCGTTGGTGAAAGAGGGTGAGAAATATGCCTGGATTGAATAATTGGAGTGCAATCTGCAGGTAGGAATTTGGTAGTTTGTAGAATGTGATTAAAATCGATGCATTGGAATTTAGGATAGGAGCAGTGCTTTTGGATAGATGAAGTTTTCGAAGATTTGAAGAAAGTAAAATTACTACTCCAGCAACAATTTTTATACACCATAGAAAACAATGATGTTCACATTTTGAGCATCCATTTACTATATCAAGTCCATTACCTCAATTCCTCCGTTTTCAATGGAATAGCTGATAAATATAGTACGAGTATTCACACTTTTCCCAAATAAACACACCACACCATGACTATGCACTGAACATCATTTTTCCCTCAAATGTGATTTCTCTATGTGATTTCTCTATATACTACTCCCTGAAATTAAATCTTCAGCGTTTGACAACATTAAAACCAATATTAAGAATTTACTTTTAGAGTGCCACAATTAAAAATATGAATGCTTATGAAACAGCTTTCAGATTTACCTATCAGAGTAATAATTAGATTACAGTCTAATATTTTTAATCAGACTCATGACATTTTTACGTATTCGTTGAAAGGACGGCTATAAGAACAAATCGAATAAAATTGTGTAAATAGATATACGAAGGAAAAGTCACTAAAATCACAATCAACATTGAGGCTAGGATCAAATTAGTCTAGTCTCCTTGGTAAAAAAAACATCAAGTTGGAGTCGAAAAAATTGACTTATGCCCTTTTAACTATTTACCACAGGTTTATTATTATTAATCTAAATTTGTATTTTTTCGATTCTATAATCATGATCGCCACCCCAAAGATAACATCAACAGAAGCACTACCTTTTCCTAGAATCTGGTCTTTTCTTTAGGCCTGACTAGGTTTTCTTAATGAATTACATCTAGAGTTATTTTCAGTATCCAAATACTCTTCAAGGTTTCGATGGTTCCTTATGAAATAATATAATATGTCTGTATATCGTGCAGGCTAGTGCACAAAAGATTCTTATTGCTCCAAACTATTGATAATATTCAGGAACCTGAAGGACAAAGTATTTCATGGATGAGCAACTTGAAAAAATGTATAAAGTAGTATAAGAAGGGGATGTGAGTAGCAAGATGAAATAGCTAAGCACTTTCTTTGTTACTACTCAGTCTTCCGAACAATACGAGCGATCATTCAAAGGGAGCGTCTAGAGTAAGGAAAAATAACCACCAAATAAACGTTAATTACAAATACGAGGGATGTCTTTTAAGTTTTGCATATATAAACAGTAGGCCGCGCGGATCGAACGTCAGTACTGAATCTTAACCTCACTCTTTAGTAAACTTTAATTCAAAGTTTCACAACAATGTTCTCACAACAGTGAATTTTTAAGTGTCACCAAGTCATTAGAAAAATGGAACTCAACCGAGAACATTTTCGCGCCATAATTTATTACAACTTTCAGAGACAATTATCGCAACAAGAATGCCTTGCTGAGTTACTGTCTGTTTTCGGCAACGAAGCGCCACATCAGTCGACAATTTCCCGTTGGTATGAAGAATTCAAACGTGGACGGGTGAGTCTTAGCGACGATCCCAGGGTGGATGCACCAAAAACGGCAGTCACCCAGGAAAACGTCGATGCTGTGCGCAAACTCATCATTGTAGATAGACATGTGACATATCGCGAGATTGAGGCGTCCTTGAAGATCTCAAAGACCTCAATTCAAAAAATTTTACATGAAGAATTAGGAGTAAGAAAATTAGTTTCTCGTTGGATACCCCACCTTTTGACTGAAGAGCAGAAAGCAGCCTGGGTTAATTGGTGTCAAAAAACGCTTGACCGTTTCAATTCCGGAAACTCAAAAAATATGTACAGCATTGTTAGTGGTGATGAATCGTGGATTTACTATTATGAACCAGAAAATAAACGACAGTTTGCGTGTTCCAAAGTGAAGAAAAGCCAACAAAAGTCATCCGTTCTCGAAGTGTTTCGAAAAAGATGGTCCCGATATTTGTATCAAAAGCGGGTCATATTGCAACAATTCCTCTTAATGAGCAAAGAACTGTTACTGCGGATTGGTATATCACCATTTGTTTGCCAAAAGTCATCACCGATCTTCGAAAAATCAACCCCGAAAGAAGAATCATCCTCCACCAAGACAATGCAAGTTCGCACACAGCCCAAAAAACAAGGCAGTATTTAACGGAAGAAAACGTGGAATTATTGGACCATCCTCCATATAGTCCCGATCTAAGTCCGATTTCTCTATTTTCCCGAAAATTAAAAACAGACTGCGTGGTCAAAGGTTCCAGTCACCAGAAGAAGCAGTTGACGCATTCAAAAATGCCGTTTTGGATCTGCCAGCAAACGAGTGGAATAAGTGCTTCGAAAATTGGTTCGAGCGCATGCAGATGTGTATTAATCTTCGTGGAGAATACTTCTAAAAACAATAAAGTCATTTAAAACTACCTACCCTTCTGTTTTATTTCCATATGCAAAACTTAAAAGACATCCCTCGTATTTGAATAATTATAGATAAATGGATAAAAGCCTAATAATTTTTTGATGGCTGGAAGCGATTTGACACAGGTTTTAAAAATAGAACCTTCAGTAGTACAAAGTGCCATGGGGGCATGAAACAAGTCAGTGATATGGATTGATATTTTGGAATGAGAATATGTTGAAGTATACAGGGTGTCCCAGTATAGGATGACAATCTCTCTGGTACAGATTGAACACATAAAATAATACATTCCTATAAAAATGAGGTTCTGTCGAGATACAAGCTCCTAATGGATGCTATTGGAATTCGATTTGCTGCAAGCCGTTGTGGCATGTGTCCCAACCAACTGGCTACTTTTATTGAGTAAGCTGCTTCTGGAGAATTTCACCCTTCGGGTAGGAAACGCGGACAGGATAAGCTGTCTAGCTATTCTGTCTGAGAGTGGCTATAAAAGAATCAGACAACAATCTCTATATTCTCTGTTATAATCAAATTGACAATAGTGGGATACACAATTTGCGCGGTAAGATGAGCTGAGGGACATTTTTGTGGAATTCGAAAAACTATTCCACACCCCTCTAGGATAGTTTTTTGCCTGCGACCATGGCCGAAGTCCATCGGCCCGCATCCAACCAACACACAAAACATGGCGTCGGCGTTCTTTGTTTTAAATTGAACGGACTCTGGGGGAGGACACCACTCGAGAAAAATAGATGATTCGAGAATGATGTATTTGGAGAGCAGGTAGATGGGCCCCTCGCAGGAAAAAACCGGAGAAGAACCGTTCGTTTCATGTTGCAGATGCGTTTTGACAACTGGGGACTGGGGTGAATTGATGATGCTGGTGGAGAGTACGGTAAAAAAAACACCGAACCTGTTTGTAATTTGATGTGGGGATGATCTAACAAAAGCTATAAAGTAAAAGAGTATTGAGAAAATGAACAGCACTATAGTAGGAGAGAAGAAGATACAGCTATGTCATAGAAGTGGAAGTGGTTTAGGAATGTGCACTAACCTGGAAATTGAGCAGAATTTGGTGACAGCGTGGATTTTTTCATATTGTATATTAGACTGATGTGAGTCCATTTTTATTCTCTGAATATGTAGTTCAGAGACTTGGTCGCTCTTTACCCTGTAGCCTACTTCGCAACATGAACATGAATAACTATATTGTAGGTACGAGTATGCATGCAGAATTTAACGTGATACGATGGCGACAGTTGGAGATAAGATTTCTCCCTAACCACAGAACCGAATCATTGTATACAACACGCGTGGCAGCAACGAAATATAACTGTACAAGGACCGTACAGGTCAAATACGACATATACTAAGAACTTATCAACTTCTTGTTAAATACCTTAATAACTAAATATAATACTGGCTTCCAGTTCTTTGGTAAGGGTGTGATTTTACTTATTTTTCATTTAACAGTTATAATTGTCAAATGGATGATTGTTCAAGTCAAATATTTCAAAAAAAAAATGGCGACACAACGCTGTCATGAATTCATAAAGGATTTTGTTCGTCAGCTACGAACATGTAAAAATTACAATGGATCAAGTCAGTCAAACAGTCAATTCGTCCATAGTTCTAGCCATTCGACAACGTTGCAATCTAGAAATTTATCCCCTGCCCTACCGACAGTGTCAGCCATCTAGCATCGTTGCTATGACTAATCTTGCCACGGCAGCCACCCATCGGTCAGACCACGGCGCAGATACGGATGTATAGAAAATATTTATTTATATTATTCTAAGCTTTAAGAACAAATGTGCAGGGAAATGTTTGATGTATGAAAATGTTTAATAAGGGCGTAGAATTTCCAAGGTTGCAAGAGTATAAATATACTAACTGCAAAAAGTTGAATCTTTTCCATCCTTGGGATAGAAAATATTTTCCAAGCGGTACAAATTATCGACTTTCCTACGTTTATCGGACACATTGGCGGAAATGAGTGACACGGTTTTTCATGACATAACATGTAAAAAATCATTTGAAAATCAAGAGAACTTTTCGCGATTATAATACTTTCTCACCAGAGGCGTGGGAAGTAAAAGACGATGGATTTACTTCAAACTTTGCGGTAATGTTTTAATGCCCCTCGAGTTTCATACGATCCGTTTGTCAAACATTTCTATAAACTTGTTTCTGATGAACATTTCTCATAACAGCCCTTTTCAATGTTTATAGAGATACTCTACAAAAATTTGGTCTTTTATTAATATTTCAATAATCCTTGTGCCGATTATGTTGAATTTTGGCTGTATTGCTTAATGCAATAAGACCTTAAGTTAGCACTAACTAAAACGTCTTGGGGATAGCCTCACGAATGACATTGCCAAATAATGTACGCCACTGATTTTATAAAGAATCTTTTTTCCGATGAGGCAGCTAATGACACAACTTTACTGTCTATTGGCACCTTTTCGTATCATACTTCGATTTCGAGAAAAAAAATATAAACATCTTCATTACACGTCGATAAATTAGTAAAATAAGATCAAATCAACTCTGATCGTTGCTAGAATATGTTATTTTGTTGTTATGGACATACTCTTGACTTTCCGTGACAGTTTTCTAGTATTATTTTTCCTCTGTCAAAAACCTCTTTTTTTAATCTTGAAACCAGACTCTTTAGGGCACATGTTGAATGCTCCCTTGTAACATAACACCCTATATAAAAAGTAGAGTACAGAGCTGCTGCATGATGCGATCATGCCCTGTAAGTTATTACACTACAACAGCAGTCGGCGAGCAGTTTTTTAACAAAACAGACCTTAACTGCCTTCCGGAGAATTGCAGGTTAGCTCTTGCCGTAGTAGCCCATCAAAAGTGGATTAAAAATAAATAATTAGAGGTTGCACTGGGGCTGGGGCGCTCCCGTGGAGCCAGCAGATTCGTGTAACGATCGCTGAGAATGCAACTGCAACCTATTTCGGTGCTTTTTGTGGGCAAACAGAAGATTACAGCCTCTGGGTCGACGGTCTGCTCTGCTGGCATGGCGAGGCATCTCATGTGGCTTTTCTATTTTTAGAGAGAAACAGGGTTTCATTAAACGTTCATCTGAATCATTAGGATCTTCAAATTGGACTATAGTGAACATGGCATACAGGTAAGGTAGTTTCAAAAATGGACAGTTAATAATGCTAATAGATCTTTTCTTGTATTAGCATGCTCATACAAGTTTGTCAAGACACGAATATACAGTTTTAAAATTTCGTAACCGCAAATGACTTTTGTTGTTTGCAATTATGATCTATTTATTTAATTAAAATTAGTTCCAATTTAGTAAGCACGTGGGTCACAAATCCGACCAATCAGAAGGCATCTTTGAAGTAATGGATCTAATGAATATGGTCGATTTCTTGTAAAATGTTTCTCACACCAGAGAAAAATTATATCGTTTGGGTAAGATGGGGCCCTACTTTCCATATTAAATTAAGAAATCCGCCATAAATCACTTCATTTAGCTACAAAGACTTATCTTTTCATTTGCGTCCGGACACTAAACTAGCGGCCTTGATAATATAATGCACCAATGAAAAAATAATAACCATTTGCGCCATACTCAAAGCATCGGCACATGAGACAAGATCTAGACTGATAGCAATTAAATTTGCATTTTATTGAAGATCACAGTGTATCACTGATGCTGTGCAAAATTCTGCTTGATAAATTCTCTGAGGATATAAATAAAATTATAGAATACTTATTCTTTAACAAACATTGAGTATATAATCAATTTACGTATTTACTGTTATCAGAAAGATGTCGCGCCATCTGCTGGCCGATAGGATAGTTATGCTAACATCCGTATGTATGACGTCTTCTTATTAGTCCAATTTGTGGCTAAAGCGCAAATTTTGCTTCCGGTCGGTCCATAGTCAAATCGGACTCTGGAGTCATATTTATAAATATTTGAGGAATAATCTATCCTTCGATTTTAAACAAAAAATAATTCCCGTTTAAGAGAGAATTGAAAATTTGGATTTCACAGTAGATGGTTAGGTTGTCATCACGGGCTGTCATCGATGTCAGGAGGATTTTTCTTTGCTGGCCATATCTAGGTAGTCAGCATATGATGATATAGTACATGAGACAGTGTGGTTTTTGTGTAGTAAATATTACTCAGAAATGGAAAATACAAAAAATAAAAAGTTCACATTTCAAATGTGGGGAAAGGTCTTGATAGACGCGTTCGGCGTGCGGGTTAAATAGTCACAATGGAACGTTGGACCGGAGCGCAACGTGCTTTGCTATCGAGGCTTACTTTAAGAGTGGTGATTCATATGCAGCTGTACTCGATACAGCATTCCGCTGCTTTGGGAATCCCTAGGGTAACACTGCATGGCATAATGAAGAAAAAATGGGTTTTCATCCTTACAAAATCCAATCAGTCCATGCTTTAAAGGAAAGTGTTTACGTATTACGGAAATCTTGTGCTGAACGGATGTTGAATCTTTTTCCTACAAGGCCCATTTTCATTTAGACGAGAAAGAGAAAAATCAACAACAGCTACATAGTTCAAAGGTGACTGTTTGGTGCGCCATTTCCTCCCTTATTGGGCCGTATGTCTTTAAAGATGAAAACGGTCATGCATTAACAGTTAATTCCGAGCGATACAGAACAGAACGTCGATTTAACAGAAACACATGGTTTCAATAGGATGGGGCCACTGCCCATACTTCCAGAGAATCGATGGACACGGTGAAAGCACTTTTTCCCCAAATGTTATATCGAAGTTTGGAGATATTCACTGGCCTCTTAGGTCGCCCGACCTTATGCCATGCGATTATTTTTTGTGGGGTTATCTAAAGTCAAAAGTGTATTCCAATAATCCACGAACACATGAGGAGCTTAAAGAAAACATTCGTCGAGAAATAAACAACATCACTCCGGAACTCTGCAAAAGAGTGTTTCAAAATTTGCGCAAGCGATTAGAAGAGTGTGTCCGAACATTTCGACGGTATGATATTTAAGAATTAAAACCCGCCAAATTTACGAATATGTTGATAGTAATAAATGTTATCTTTTCATTAAGTTTGTATTTTTTTTCTTAAATCAAAAAGTGAACTTTCTCACTGGACACCCTGTAGTAATAAAAAGTGTTTGCTTTATCGATTTAATAGCAGAGCGAACTAGCCTAAATGTAAGCCACCAATATTACAATACCTCGACGGTTTATCGAGAGTTTATAGTGCTTGAAAATTCTTTATTCTCTAAATTAATTTTCCATTTTTCATAATTAATGATTATAAGTGATGGATTATTCGCACATTATCACAGATACTATTCTCGCTGAAAGAAATAGTTAGAGATAAAGCAGACAGGTAGCTCCTCTACTTCAAAAAGCCGAGTTTCGAACAATATTATAAGGAGCTATCTATCTAACAAAAGTAAGTGCTTATATAACAGGCAAATAAGTGGAATATTTATCAAGTAATCTTTGGTATTTTGCCTATTTCTTAGCATATAATAACAAGAATTTTTCTTCTCTTTGAAGGTTTATTAAACACGATTCTCAAAAACTAGATTTAATTGCATAAACATATAATAAACTATGACTTTTAAGCAAACTATGATAATATTAGATTTTTTGTTAACAACTTAGCTTTGACAAAGTCAGAATTAAAACCTCTATTCACCTGTGCAAAAATCCAATATGCCGTCAAAAGATGAAACGTCATATTCAAATTGTAATACCGCCATATTGAAGAGGTGAAAAAGTTGCAACAAATAAAGTGAGGAAAAAATGAAAATGATTTTGGGAAGATTCGTTTTTTTTTTTCGTCTATCTCTAGAAATACTAGGAATTGCGAAACTTTCTAGGTTCCTTTTTTTTAGTTAAGTAATGTGCAACTTTGTCCCCATTCAACCGACTTCGTGTCTCTTACAGTTTCCAAAATCCCATTCGTGAAAGTTGAATTTGAAATTCCCTGTATATCGTTTCTGCACTATTCTACGTTTATGCACAGCCTGGTCAAATATTTTACTATTCAACAACCGGTACAACAATAATTGCTTCTGGAACTTTCAACCTATGACTGATGCCAGATGAAGATGACTATCAAAATTTCCCTCTTTTTGAATCTATAGACAAGACACAATACTTCCCGTCAGCCCTTCGATATTTATCGGCCACGCTAGGAATAAAATTGAACGACAGCCCAGCAAGCGGAAAGAAGCCCTTTGTAAGCGAAGAGCGATTCAATGCAGCGGTGCATCTGTTGGCAGATTTCGTTTTCGCTAGTTCGAGTTCGTCTGGTTCAGTTCGTCCGGTCTGTTTGCCCGGTCCGATCTGCGGGGGAGGATATAACCGCCTCCTTGCCACGAACAGCCTTCTCTTTCACGCAATACAGGGCCGGTCTCTGTCTATCCTAAAAGGTTTTTAAGTCAGACCCACAGATAATTTTGGAATAGACAATAAATTGAATATGAATTAAAATCTTAATATTTATGACATGTATCTACTCAGAATATCAACAATATAAATACCTTGAGAAAGGGATTAAATAATCTGCTACCTCTTGGACGTACCACTAATTTAATATTTCTATATGAATGAAGTGCAAGTGCAATAAAACCCTCTGATAAAAATATCGTGAACATGGTAAACTCAAAACTTAATGCATTAAAAAAAATAATAGCAACACTTCCATATGGGGCGGTTCAAGTATTACGTGAACACTTTGCTTTGCTTATTTTGGATGACATGGGGGGTAGGGGAGTCTAGATGATGAATACGTCATCGTAGTTATTTACTTTTTTACACGAATGGCAACCCTCACATTGTCTTTGCTTGAAAACGAAACGCATTTTCAGGGATTCCCGCAAATAATGCATACGTTTAGTGACCAATGCGCGGTAATTCCCCTACTCGCTTTAGAACCGAGTAGGGGAATTACCGCGCGGTGTTCACTTGTCTATCAATCTATCAATGTATTGTTTCGTTTGGATACTATAGCCAGTAGACGTATTGTAGGCATAGTAAAGTAAGTTAACATTTGTGATACCATTGATTCCATTAGCCAAAGTTTAATGTTTAAATAAGATGTCGTTTCACATAGACAAATCCAAGTTATACCAAAAATTGTTTGAAAGTTTTAAAAAATCTCATACAATGTACAAAAGTTAATTAACGAAGTGTGGCGAAATTACAAATTACAATCAAAATCCGACAAGGAACTAGATACTATTGTATCTAAGAGAATCGAAGAAGAATTGCAAGCGGCGACTAAGAATAAATCCATTCTACTAAAATCTTTTTCTAAGGTGAGTGACGAAATCATTTCAGGTACCTATGAGTACTAGAAATATTAGAAATCGCCAAAAAGTTTCTCTTTACTGATTAGAAACTATTATGGCCTATCTCAAAGTATAGAAGTAATGTTCATTATATTATAGATTTATTTCTTACGACTGATTCCGTGATTTAAAGCCATAGGGTTTTGTATTTACCATATATATTGCCATACTTTGTATTTATGTAGCTTAATAAGAGAATCTTTAGCAGAAGCCATAGGAAGTTTTTATTTTTAGGCAACCTGTAAACCTGCAGAAAAAACACAAATTATACAGTCAGCTTCAAATATTAAAAAAGAGGAAGAAGATAAAATAAAACCCGGTAATGAATCACAACAGCAATGCGAAATTAATGAAAATACAGATAAACAGAGAGCAAAACCTTCTCAGGAAGCTATGAAAAATAAGTTATTGCTCTACTAAAAAGAATCTGAATGCTTTGTATTCTGCCAGAGATACTATGCCAAGCCGTGCTGAAGTTGATAAACAGATCATTAAGTTGCGCGAGGAAATAAAAACAGCAAAACAGTCTTTAAACAGGAAGGTTCAAAACTCAGTTGCCCAGAAGAAACACAGGGATGGTATGAAAAGAAAGTTAGAAGATATTTGTCATGAAAATCCAGAAATAAAAAAAAGACTATCTCTGAGGGATTCAGTGGGACGTCCTAATCTTGAAAGCAATCAACATTCACTACTGAAAACAATCGCGAATATAGCTTTATTTGGGAGTGCAGCAGATGATAGAAGACGAACGGAATCAATTCGCAGCGTAAAAACTCTTGATGAACTCACACAAGAATTATGTAAAATAGGATTTGACATTAGTCGCAGTGGGACATATATTCGTTTGATTCCCAGAAAATCTAATTCTGCAGAGGGAAGAAGACATGTATCGACAGTCCCTGTTAAGCTCATTCCAATATGATAGGACAACCGCAAGCCGTTGGATATTCTGGACCAACATACATCGCTATTCGAAGTGGAAAGCATAGTTTATCTACTGCTAATACTGATGCTCAGGATTTCGAGACGCTTCTCGAACTCGAAGAGTTTCGACCATTAGCTAAAACTGACCATGGACTAGTAAAACCAGTGGTAATCATGACGGTTGATGGAGGGCCAGATGAAAATCCACGTTATCAAAAAATCATAGGGTTTGCTATACAACACTTTAAGCGACATAATCTCGATGCATTGTTTTTATCTACCAATGCTCCTGGAAGAAGTGATTATAACAGAGTAGAGCACCGAATTGCTCCTCTTAGTCGGGAACTGGCTGGTTTAATATTGCCTCATGACCATTTTGGGTCTCATTTGGGTGAACGTGGCGTTACAATTGATGAACATTTAGAAAGATCTAATTTCGAATTTGCAGGAAATGTATTAGCTGAAGGATGGAGTTCAATGGAAATTGATAGCTATAATGTTTATGCAAAATATGTTGGGGCAGGTGAACAAGATCTTCCTGATTTTCCAGACATTAAATGGTATTCAGAACATGTGCGTGAGAGCCAATACTTGCTTCACATTGTTTGGGGGGGGGGTAAATAATTGTAATAAGTCTGCTTACGTAATACTTGAACGGCCTCTATGCTGCAAGTTATTTCCGAATATATTAGTAATATTTTTAAAAGTGATTTCGGTAATAATATTGTGTTAAAAACTGTGGTGTTTGATCCAGCGCATTTTTCGTATTTGGATTTTTTATCCGCCGCCACTGCAACGATTTTTAAAAACTACAAGGCTTTTTGGTCCTTGATATTGTGAAAATTTTATCAAAATCGAAGCTTCTCAGAGTAAAGACGGGCGACGGTTTAGCGGACAAACAGACGAAAATGAATGACGGTTTTTCGTGATATAGATGTCATATAACATAGAAAACCATATCTCATTTTCGAAATTTTTAGCGATTAGAATGCTTCCACGTCAGTGGCGTAAGAAGTAAAGACGCATAAATATCAATATTTTTGATTTAGTCCTGATTCTCAGGTTGCAAAACCTTTAGAATACAGAGTTAGTTCTTTCAACAAACACAACAAAGTACGTTTACAAAATGTACCGTCATGGATCCGTCTCTGTCGGATACCTTCCTCTGGCGTAGAAGAAATTCCATCCATGTTTTGTGAACTCGGAAACTTTAGACTTTCTGTGCTGATAAATACTTGAAAGGATGTGTATTTTTTGTAAAGAAGGGTGACTCGTTACAATTGCGCTTTGTGGTGGCCTGACAGAAACGGACAAAAGAGAATGTGGAAGGGTATTAATGGTGAAGTTTTCAACAAATTTTTGGGGCAGAAGAGATTTTGTGCTTCTATATACAGTTTTTTCAATTCAAAATGGAAATACAATATTCAAATACAACACTGTATTCACCAACAGAATATGACAAACCTTTAAAAAACCCAAAGCTATTTTTCTTAAATCTGAAAGAGGCCTAAACTCCGTGGAAGAAGTAAAGTCACATTCCAAAAACAGAGCGTGGACAAACTTATCAAGTTATGCTAAAACTTATCAAGTCACAACTTTTTCGCTAAATTCTAAGTTTGAACTTATGCAAGTTTTTCCATTATATGCGTGTAAATGTATTTTTTGAAGATAAAAATATTGATATTCCTATTCTGCCATATGTCAGTTGAATAGCTTTACCTTTAAAATTATCTACTAGCCTAATTCTTTCTTGTTGTAAAACGGCGGTAAAATGAGAATATATTCTCCATCACAACAGTGGCTTCTAGCCCATAAAACTAGCGATCGTCATGTATTTCCATTATCGTCAAAACCTCAGTGATTGACAGACCACTCCTGATAATAAATATGGGAACATCAAACAAGATGATTGATCTTTATTGCTATACACAGAGGAGAATCCATCCAATTTTTCTTTGATTTTCCGGATTTGCCTTCTCAATAGACATATATGTATGTACGGCAGAAATATGCTTATAGCGCAACCAAAAAACTATTTCAAGCATAAAAAGTAGTACATTGAAAATTTCAAAAAAGTTTCTGAAATTATTTAGAACAACACTCGCTTGCCGAGTTGCAGGATGTGAATTTCGAGGATAAAAGACAAATAATGTTCATATAAGTTTCGTGGAGAGCCCTCATTTTTTTCACGTCGTTTCATAGATTTAATGCGGAAATAACTCGAGTGCAAAAAGGCAATTTTACAGGAAATATTTTGTACATGCTTAAAAAGGGAAATATTTCAATTAAAAGTATCCCATCAACTCAAAAACCTAAAACTGACATTTTATTCTAAACATTCCTGAAATTCTGAAAATTTTTCTTACACCTCTTATCGTTGAGAGCAAATAACAATGGAATAATACTTCACTGCTCCAAAAGCACCTTAAGCTTAAAATCTATAGCAGTGAACTAGCATAAGCCCTATCTCAAGTACTTATACAAATGGTATATTACATTTTCAAAAAATATATTCACCGTAAAAGAATAATTTGAATGAAGATAAATTTCATTTCATCAATACCAACAAATATAGAGAGTTATTATAATTTCATGATTGGACAAGTCATCAAATAAAAGTATGTTGCACCCTCTTTCTATTTTGTTGTTAAAAGGTAACACGCTTTTATTTGAATAGTTGGCACGAGTTTCACTGTCTCTTAAATGTTAGAAATATGCTCTGTCACATTAGACGCCCGCTATATTGGATTTATGAATGACGTCACTTTGCTAATTATGCCTCTCTCATCAAGCTCATTCATTTGATACCCATATCATAAGAGATTATTCGTCATTTTGTAGTATCCGCTATATTCGACTCATAATTGCGGTATTTAATTCATTATTATACGTTACTTTCACACTAACCAGACGTGTACATATATCTATATAAAGTTTCTACTCAACTGGTTAAAGTTATCTGGTTCAAAATTCGGTGTCAAGATTTGACCCACCCATACTAACAAACTAACCAACAGGTCAAGTTTTAAATACGAGCTTTGCAGTTTTGTATTGCTGGACGTTGACACCAATTCAGGTTATAAATTCTTGGTATTCGGTCAATTTAAAACATTTATCATTTATATTATTTAGTGTAAAGGCTTGTAAAAAGTATCAATTTCTAACTAAATCCTAGTTCGTTTTCTACGCTACTGACTACATGCTTACATTTTCCGCGGAATCTATTATGTTAAATAATGAACAACGTGAGTTGAATGATGAGTGCCATCCGCCAAAGAAAATCAATACGACGGCGGTATCTGATATCATCTTTGCAGTTGCTTTTTGTGCCTGCGCTATTTTTTCCATCCATATTTGATTGACAGCTAAAAGGAAACTAGCTGCAATTATTAGGCCTTCGTTTTTAATACTTTTTAACTGAAAACAGAAATTGTTAGACAATATTTTTCAATCCTACGTTATGTTTGCAGATCGTTTTTCACTTTTTCTCCTGGCCGGTTGCGTAGGAAGTAAAAACTTCACCTTGGTTAAATAGCTAATCAGTGACATACAATAAATGCTACGTCGTACTGGAGAGGGCCTTCAGAAGAATACCTTCTTGAAGAAATCTTTTTGATGTCTAGTCATCCCGAAAGCCGCGTAGAAAATTTTATTAAAAAACTAGTGCCCGTATCATCCTTCTGCTTTCATCCTGCTTAAAATCCACTCTGGAAAATTGCTTAGGACTGTGTACATAACGGAAATGAAATGAAAACATTCCTTTATTTACGAAAACCCTAAATTAAAATGTAAGGGAAATATTTTTCCACCCGTCTCGCCTGCTTTGATATCGAAAGGGTAAAACAGGAAGTTCCGATGTTTTTAATTTCATTATCAACATGCCGATGAGTGTCAACTGATGTCCTTTTCTGTTTGTTTTATTTCCATGTTTATGGGCATATACAGGGTGTTTCCAAAAGATATGGTACAAATTCAATGGAGGATTCTTTGGGCTGCTTGGTGATTATTTCGTCCTATGACAATAAAAACCGTTCCGTTCTGAAATAGTTCTCGAAATACATTTTTTATTAACAAAAAATAATGTAAGGCTTATTGATTTACAAAAGCTGTCTAAACTAACTAGGCACTGCAACATAGACGGGATTTCAACAAAGACGTACATGGATCGTTGAATAGAAGTAAGAATAAGAAAAAGCCTTCTCAAAAACACTCACTATTTCATGGTTCTTGGCGGTTACAATAATATGATTGCTGATACTTTGCATAAATATCGCGCACACACAGAGGATCTGTGTGCCAAACAGTGGTTCATATATCTACAAATTACAACATTAGGCGGCAATTTAATCAACAATAGACGCGTTGATTCATTTTTAAACATATATCGCTTTTTCTAAAATTATCTCTCCCAGGTAAATATAGTAATAAAGTGCCCAGTAATTGATGACATATCAGTCTAGGCAGATATGATCCTTGATTCGGATAGGGATTAAAAGCTCTTCTCCGATTGGCCAATTTCCGATGCATTTTTACGAAAACGCTTTCTAATTGGTCATTATTGATTCGGATCATAGGTTTTGATTTCCGGATCAAGTGGAAAATATTTTTTTGTATCTAAACCAGGTGGTTTTTAAAGAATTTCTTGATTCAATATGGAGATTAGAGACCCTCCTTCGCTCGCAGGGTTTGTGAGATATTTTAGGAAAAATCGACTATATTCATTATATCCGTTTCTATAATGGCGTTCTCATTGCTCCATTTTGATCTCCTGTTAGTAAAATCGAGCCTTAAAGCAGATGATCGAAATATGTTAAAAAAATATCCTCTAAGCTTTCGATCCGCATTTTTTCCATGCAGTCATTCCTATGTTTTCCTAAAACCCCCTTCTATTTACACGGTCCAGTAGATTTTTAATCCCGCAACATCTGCAACCAGACGATTGAACTTGAACAACTGCAATCAGGACTGGGAAAACGGCCGGTGTATTTGCAGTTGAACGACTCAATTATTTTCAAGCTGCGCAAAACTTTCCAGCAGTACCCGTTATATTTTTCAAACTGAACATGCACCTTCGAGCACCTTCCGAGCTCTTGAACCTCGTGCACAATACAACCGGCTCCCCTTTTTCTCCATTCAAACCGCCACAATCGAAAGTCTAATCGGCGCCAAATTATCTGGAAGCAAGTCTTGAAACTCTCCTTGTCGTCTGCGTATAGAAGTCCCTCGGACTCTAATGTATAAAGCGAATATCACACGATCCGTATTTATCATGGAATGTGATATTTATTGACCGTGTAGCCTCCATGCCAGTATCATTGACGAATAAGGTTATGTATCGTAGAAACAGACTGACACTGAAAATATGACCAGAAAATATTGATACAATAGAAATAGACTATAGTAAATATTGCTCATAGCGCAATGTAGATGACAGTAGAAATTGCTTTTTTTGCCAATACTGTTTTAGATTACATAATTTCTTGTACAAGATTTGATTCACCCTCTCGAATAAGATATGGGTGAATATACGGTATTTGGATTTTTAGTGTCAATTAAGAAAAACAGTTTATTTTGTTTTAATATTCATTATGTCATACGTAATACATATACTACACAGTGGAGCAAGCTCGCAAACATTCCATGCCGCGGCTTGCACTTTGAACAAATTTCGCATAATATAAAATAATGAGCCGTATTCATAAAACAAAGGATATCCTTGTACTTGCAAATTTTGAAGGAAATCTTCCAGATGGTATTTATAATAATTTGAAGTAAATGCTTTTGCTTTTTGAGTATAAGCATATCCTTCAAAGCAGTGGCATAAGTTAAAGGATCATAATCTTCACCTTATACTTGGCATAGGAAGCATATCCTTCAACAATTCTAAGTGTGGTCAGCAGCAGACTCAACTTCCTAACGATGGCCGAAATTGGATGTTAGTTGGAAGTGGATGTTAAAACGTACAAACCTCGTTTACCTTCACTTGGTCGTGACTGAATTATATCGGTTCGATGAAGCAAATGTACAATGGCTTGCGGACAGATTTTCAGTTGAGAATGAGAAAACTCGAGGAGGAGCACTTTCATATATCCATAAAATGAAGATATGTCTACGCTATCTCGGTGACCCTAGATATCAACAAGGTATTGGTCAGGAACTTGGTGTTAGTCAAGCAACGGTATCTCGGACTGTGGATAGAGTTGTGAACAGCATAGTTGCACAGTCGAACGAATGGATCAAGCTTCCAACTGCCAACCGTGAAATGATGGAGGCCAATCGGATATGCCAAAGCATGTATAAATTTCCGACAGCAATTGATTGTTCACATATAGGAATCCTGAAACCATATCGCCTTGGAGATGAGAATATCAACCGAAAAGGGAAACCTACTTTAAATGTGCAAGCCTCTTGTGATGCCAGAGAGATATTCACAAGTATTGATGTCAGTTGGCCTGGATCAGTGCATGATTCCAGAACATGGAGATATTCAAAGACTAGATCACAACTAATAAATAAAGCAAATGTTTTACTACTTGGCGATGACGGTTATGGTATTGAGCCATGCCTTATGACTCCCTTCAGAAATCCTACTCTAGGTGCAGAAATAAATTATAATAAGCTTTTAAAACAAGAGAGAGTTATAACTGAACGCTGTTTCGGCCAACTGAAACGCCGGTTTCGTATCCTACATTATGTTTGCCGCGTAAAGTTGGAAAATGTGCCGTAAATAATGATTGCTTGTATTGTACTCCATAATGTTGCGAAGAGCTTGGGCGATCCTGATTTTGAGTTTGTTGAACAAGACCCAGATGAAGATGAAAGAAATCATTAGATTGACGAAGTTCCTCTCCGCCAACTACGTCAACAAATAAGAAGAAACTTGAGTATTATAATGAATAGTTTTACTGATTAAAGTGTATTTATAAGTTATAATAAGTGTTATTTTCATGAACATCATAAGTTACAGGTGGCTTCTGACACTGCATCATCTCTAATTTCGTTTTATAACACTCTTGTTGTAAAATACTTGTTTGGTACTGCTGTAATAGCACTAGACGTTGCAGTTATTTTGCAGTTAACCCTTTGGTTTCCTCAGTTTCGTATTTCTCTGTTTCTAATTTTCTTTTTAGTGGCAATGTCTTCTGACTTGCTGGCGCTGTAATACTAACTGTTTGCTCACTGCGCTCGGTATATTATTTTGTATAGTTTCCTCATCACTTGAGAATAACATGCTTATTAATTTGATAAAAAACTGTATCCAGTAAAAATACGGAACGGTCTGTGTAAGCTCTGGAGTGCAACTGTCAGTGACGCTGAGTGAACGAACTCCCACGTCAACTACAAGCCGGAACAAGTCAGGACATGCCGCTCAAGATACAAATACCAGTCAACCTTTTTCTTCATCTTAGAGGATATCCTCGCGAGTATAAGGTAATCATTATGAATATGTAAGCAAGGGTATGCTTATACTTCTACCTTTTTCTCCGAAGCAAGGCCTTATACTTTTATCTTATGCTTCCGAGGATATGCTTCTCTTTTATGAATACGGCTCAATATTTTAACAAATATAAAAGCTTCTAAAATCAAAATCTGATCATATCAAATATGTATCACATATCATCATATCAAAATCATCTATTTTTCATAGTCAAAACCCAAATACCCATAAACATCATTCTTGAAATTATTGAGAAAAACATGTTTTGATCGATAATTCGTGTTATGTTGTACAAAACTTATTTCAACACAATTAACCTACAGTGTGATTCCATATACACAAAATTTTGGACACCCTCAATTCTAGAGCGAGAAAGAATTAAAGCGTACTAGTGTTTCGATACCTAGCCGATACTGTACGGTTCCAGCAAGTATTATTACAAAGTTCTATAAAACATATCTTTTATAAAACACCTCATACGCCACTGCTAACGTGGCGCGGCTTTGTATCGCAAAAGACGGTGCGCGCTACAGTCAAAGATAGGTTGCGTTAACAGTGGCGTACGATGTGTTTTGCTACTCTCTTCCGTTTCGGTACCAGACCACAGTTCTTTGTTCGAGGAGCACCAAGTCGCTATACTGATATGACACTACAAGTATCGTATATGTGGTTTAACGAGCAAAACTTCATTTTCTTTATAACCCATACTTATCGGAAACACTTCACTGACATTATCAGGTTGTTTGTAATATCTAAGCCAAAAAAACAGTTATTTTTCCTAATTCTATTGAGATACAAAAATAAGGTATTATCAATCAATAACAAAATGGTTGTTGACTACCTCTCAAACTTTCGCAATATGGAAATAAATGATGTAAACACATTATGATAAGTGAACCTACGTCGAAGTGAAATAGTGTTATATTATGTTAATCTAAGTTCATTCACCTCTGCGTGATCACTGTACCTTTTGTTTTTTATATGAATATAACAACGGATTATTTATACATTATGTGAGGGTACGTAGATAGCTTTTACGAGCTATAGAAATTGAAATTTTTTGTAGGAAACTACGGAAATCCTGCCGCTCCGTTGTATTTGGTAATATTCTTGATTGGAAATGAAGGCAAATCAACACAGAAGAATGAGAAGAAATACAAGGTGTCCTTAAAGTTGAGGACTTCCATTACAGAGCGTATATGTCAGGCAGCAATGAGCAAATTTTCCTAGTAACACATACACCAAAACCTTAAAATAACCGAGATAGTCACGAAAAACTCGGATTGGGCCAAGCCCGAACCTGCATCCTAAATCACAAGGTACGATGTGTTATGGTAGGATTGCGTTAGTATCCAAATCAGGCGCCACGCGATGTGTAGGTTAACCTTATTTACAATACGATTTGGAAACCCGAAATTGACATCTTCCTATAGCAATAACGCAATTACCGATTTGATGTTATTTACCAGCGAGTGTCAAGATTCTACTGACACTTCGTGTGGGTATTCAGATCGTTACCGTCCAGAGCTGGGTAAGTTTGTTTGTTTCGTGCAAAGGCAATCAAGGTGGATACGGTAAAATGCCTAAACCAATGTTGCAATTTCAGGAAGAAGTTAACAGACTTGTGTTTTCGAATAGAACGGCGACAACTCCAACAGTATTTACGACTTTACGAGCAAAAAAGGTGTCAGGGCATTACTTGAAATTCCTGATCTTGAAAGATGAGTACTTTTTCCAATTTATTTTTTACATTTTTGCGGCTGTTTTACAGCACATCAGCTATTTCAAACGTAGTTGTTTCTGAAAAGGAAAGTCCCAACTTTCAGGACACCCTGTATACAATGACACTAATTTGTAGGAATGGGCGATTGAACTTTTAATAGTTTTGATTTTTGTCACTCACCTATAATAATAGTGGCTAAACTACATTCAACATAGTTTGAAAATTATCTAACAAACATGATTCCTAAAATTTAACAGGGAACATTCCATTTCGTGAAGTGTCAATTTCAGAAAAATTATATATACATATTTCATATTTTTAGGACGATTTTAACAGCGGTTAATACTTTAGTTAATAATTATACTAATGTAGCGTACTTACGTGCTGTTTTAATCAATACAAGTCAAACCTAGAGGGTTTTGTGTAATTTAGTCTAATTTCTATAGAAAAAAACTAAATAAGTGATGTACATATAAGTACAAAAATTGAGGAATTGGTGTATCGAGGTTTGCAATGTTTAGTACCATAAATCTTGCTCTCTATCTCTATATTATATAACATAAATGTGAATGTCTGTACAGGAGAGATGCAAGAATTTGTACACTCAGCAAGTGATACCCGAGAAAAGCTGTTGGCATAGAATTATCCAAGAATTCATCGTTTATTTGGTAATCAGTTGTTACGACATGTACCAGAATCTCCAACGTCGGCGTCAAGCCGGCAACAGCGCGCCCTGTCATCGCCACACTCATGCTGTGACCGTCAAGGGACATATAAGTTTTTTGCACTAGGGCACTAGCTGTTACTCACGACTTTGTACGCTTGAAACTGATAGTACGATAAAACATTGTTTTCAAGTAGCGCTAAAAACTTCCGATCACGTTTCGTAGCTTTGATGGCATTAGTTAAATTGTGTGTAAATTTTGTTACTTTAGTAGTGCGCTACGTTTTCCGCGAGTAAAGCCGCGGGACAGAAAGCCAGTTCTAAATATTTATGTTTGACAAAAAAGCAAAATCAGCACTATCTGGGTATTAAAAATATTATGTATTATTTATCTAGGCCACAAATATGCATTGGAAATGATTGTGTAGCAAATTCTCAAGGAACACATTTTTGAAACAGCCATGTCGGTAACAAAATAATTATGTCACTAGTTCAGTCTGCCTCTATTGGGGATTATATCCAATAATTTTAAAAATGATATTCACAATTTGAATTTTTTGACTTTCAACATACTGATACTCATAAATTTGCAGGTACTTTATCCTTTCTCTAATACTTTTGATAGGATAACTCATGACTTTATCAATCAAGTAGGTACCTGAATCACGCATGTATGTCTATGGGAGGAACTAAGACATTTCTGTACAATCATGAAATTTTTCCTAAATGCAAGTGTCACGCTTATACCAACCAAATAATGGTACCTAATTCAAGATGCCAGCCAATATGGAAAAAGATAAAAATTAAAAATATATATACCTCTTCAAATTCTTCAATAACATAACTGGATTATAATACCTTTGATAAACAAAAACAAAACGAATACCAGTTCTAATGCTAAAATTTATAATGAACTCTAAACACAGACATCAGGGAGAAAAACATAACTGCAAGTTTAAATTCTCATTGCTTACTGCATGCGTTACAAAAGTACCTAAATTTTAATGTTCTTCAAAAGCGAAAGACCTTTATACTGTTGGACCAGCGAAAGATTGCAAGCCGAAAGAATGCGGACAAAAAATTGCGAAGTTGTCAGATGTTCTACATAAAATGCGGTCCATACATATTAACATATTTAAGATATAGAATTGTTCCGCTGAATTTGGCAATGTAGCTGGAAAACCCAGGCCGCAGGTAAACATCCGGTCGCTGATTGGTCCAAAACTCTTATCTTATCTGAAACTAGAATAACGTGCCGATGGCACGGTCATTTATAAACCTACTCCCATAGGCGTAGGCAGTTGGCAAATACTTTGAAAATATAATTTACTGTTTAGTGGTGATAATGGAATTCAAGCATGGGAAAGTTATTCACAGCCAGGCAAGGGAAATAATAGCAAACGTGATACGTGCTTGCGATGCAGAAGCGGCTAACAATACTTTCGTTTATCCACTGGTAGCTAGAAATGCAAGGGCGGCATATTATACGGGTGTTAGTGAACGAACTATAAGTAAAATTAGAAAAGAAGATAAAGACAGGCAAAATGCAACCTCCACACAGCCTTTAGCTTCTCCCGGAAAAAAGAGATCACGCCCTTCTGTGATCCAAAAAATTGATGGAGTCGATTTTTCCATTATTCGGAGAATGATAGAAAAATTTTACTGTGATTTTAAAGTGGTACCTACTTGTAGTAAACTTCTAATCAAACTGAAGGAAGAAATGGAATTTCCATTTGGTAAAGAATCGTTGAGGCTGCTTTTAAAAGCAAAAGGATTTTACTGGCGTAAATGCCACAACAAAAGGAAATTACTAATGGAAAGACCCAGTATTTTACATTGGCGATACAAGTATCTTAGGTCTATTAAAAAGTTCCGGGAAGAAGGAAGGCATATTATTTATTTGGAGGAAACTTGGGTTGATAATGACCTCACTTTCAAGAAATGCTGGCAAAGCGAAGAAATTATGGGTGTCCTGAGCAATATAAGTTCTACAGGTAATAAAGTTTCTTTCACCTCGATTTTGCTTATTATACATTTTTCTCAATTTTGGAATATTCTTAATAAGTGCTCATTTAATTTGTCTAATTGAATACATAATCCCTTGCAAGTATTTTTTTCTCAAAAATATGTTTTTTATACATAGTGATTCAAAAAGGTGTTGGCAAACTTAAAATAACACTAAAATGAGGCTATTTATTCATTTCCAGGACGACTTATAATTGTTCATGCGGGTTCGCAAGATGGTTTTGTTCCTGGAGCCTGTCTCATTTTCAAGGCTGGCTGTGCCACTGGTGATTATCACGGTCAAATGAACCAAGAAAATTTCACGAAGTGGCTTACTGAAAAACTATTTCCTAACATTCCTCCTAATAGTATTATAATAATGGATAATGCACCTTACCATTCAGCTTTGGAAGACAAGCCTCCAACTAGATCTTCTCTAAAAAGAGACATCATCACGTGGTTGAGCAAAAAAGGTATAGAGCATGATCCTAATGCTAAAAAAATGGAGCTTTATGAAATAGCTTGTCTACATAGGCCACCATCTGATGAGAAAAATTATAAGATAGATAATTTAATAAGAAGTTTCGGACACACCCCACTTCGAACGCCACCCTATATGTGTCAGTTTAATCCCATAGAGATGATTTGGGCACAAGTAAAATTTTTCATTAGAAGCCATAATACAAGCGGCGAATTTACTATAAAAAAACTAGATGAAATTTCTAATAAGGCCATCGCTTCAGTAAGTGCCAGTGACTGGCAAAAGGTTATTGGACATGTTATAAAAATTGAAGATGAATATTGGGAAAAAGACAGTCTCATTCAAGAAATACAGGAAGAAATAATAATCAACATAGGAGGTGAAAGTGATAGCAATGACAGTTCCTCAGACAGTGATCATGACTCTAATCAGGATTGAAACTATACTAGATTGGCTACCTTTTAGAATTTTTAGATATTCATTTATTATACTATTGGTTTGTGGCTTTTAGTATCTCAGTAGAAAGTCTAATTCTATGTGTTGTTTATGGGTTATTTCATCAAGAAATTACTTTTTGTTTTCCTATATTTTTCTATTCAGTCAGATATTTTTGACTTGTTGTATTCTATTTTAGAAGAATGCATAATTTGTTTTGCTGTTCAATCATAATGCGTACATAGGAATATTACTTGTTGCCTAAAAAATATATTTATTTTGTTCTCAATATTCAGTGTTTGTGTATATTTATTTCTTATAATGTATGTTTGGTATCACGTCATTATGAATCGCAAAAAAATATTAATACTACCAGTTGTAATAAAATATAAATTCAATTAATAATTCAAGTCTCTCCGATCTCCGCCTATGACTCCATATAAAATCGTCTAATGGTAAGGTTTTTTCATCGCATTTCCCCCTTTCGTCCCTAGCAATCTTTGGCTGGTCGATCAATAATTATGTCATGTTTTGAATCCTGAGATCGTGGGATCACAAACATTAAGCACAACATTATAAAAACAAAAGCTTTACATTATCTTGTGAACTATTCAAGTGGATTGCAAGAAATACAAGATAATATAAGAGGACAATGATCCGTGAAAGAATAAACCTTTATACAGGCTTCAAAATTCTGAATTCAGGTCACTTAAAACAAAATCATAGATAACGAATACCAGCTAACTTGAGGTATCGAAAAGCTCATTTTAATTTTCACATGAACAAGATATCAATTAAAATATAGTCATTATTTGAACATTATATATTAGATTTTCATTATTGTAACTCACCAACTTGCAAGACGTTATCCACACACCCCATCTCTAGTAACTTTAATCCCTTGCAAAAACTCAAGTTCTGCGGCTCGACAGCCGCCGATCCAGACGAAGAACCACTCGCGGGGGGCACTCGCGACAATGAGGAATACATACAGATGTCCCTTTCGTTCCTGGGGAACGACCAGAAGATGATTCGGCGTTGCACCGGCTCGGGGATGCGGTCGTACCGTTCCTCGACGCGTTGGAACGGGATGTTCTCGGCGACCACTCGCGCTGTCACGTCCAGGAGGGTGTCGGGGCTGGCTGGGCCCCCGCGACGAGCCATAGGGGGCCGCCCCTGGGCCGCTTGGGCGGCCGCCTGCTGGCAACACGATAACCGCACGGATGGGTGCGCCATCGACCAAATTCTCTCGCCGACTGACGGTCGACGCGATCGCGACGGCCGTGCCTGCCACGCATGCGTAGTTGCAAAGACGCGGAGTGAGGGCGACGTTGCCAAACTGAACAGAAATTTGATAGTTTTTAAGAAAATGTGCTTAATAGTTGCAGTTATTGAACGGTAAGCGTCAAAATAATTTGGTTAACGGTTTCCAACTATCCACAACCGGCATAAATTCGCTGCCAGAACATGCCTTATTACAAATTATTTTATTAATTGCAAATGATTAAGCATGTGTTTTTAGATAACTTCAACATGTATAATGGATATGCTAATAAAATAATTTCGCTGACCGAAAATTAAGGGAAAACTTGAGATAAAAATCCGGTAAATAATGCAAATCTGATGAATGAAAGTATTGTCAAGCAAATCCCATATATGCTATATGCGTAAAGAAACTGAGAATTATTTGAAAGCACGGCTGAAAACTGTAACCTAAACCAAACGATAGTACCTATAGATCCTCTTTGTACACAAGTTTTACCTATATAAATAAATAAAATGAAGTATGCAAAGTCACACACAAAAAGGTGGCAGTCTTTCGGACGTGTATCGAGCGCAAGAAAATAATGTCTCAAGCTCCTATGAATAAATGTCATATAGTTACGGGGCTCCCCAATGGCTTACGAAGATACAGAGGCCACCTAGGACGTTACTGGAAATCGATTTTCCTTAAATATCCTTTGGGCGACACTGCTGTATAATGAAATTTTGCAAGCACCGTACCCGGTTAAGGCCTCACATGATATCCATAGAGAAAACAATTGACTGATTTAGATCACCAATGCAATATGTCTTACGCCTTATACAAATATCAACAAAAATAATATTTTTGCCTAATCCTTTAACTAAAAATACGACTTGTTTGATTTCTATCAAATGGGCAGTTCTTGAAAAAAACAGCTTTGTTCTAATACAGTTAATATCAATTTATGCTGAAACCAATTTTCAAAAATCTCCACGATTATGCTAAAATCTGATTGGATTATCTGAAGATACTATGGTTTCAGAATGGCGGAATCAGTTCACCGCATCCAAATCTACAATGAATAAGGGATGTTTTTTCTCAAAAACTGCTTATTGTATAGATTCCAGACACGAGTACTTTTTAAAAAGCCTGAATTAAACATGAGGCTTTCCTAAAATGTCACTGTTGCGCCGTTATTATACAGTGTACCAATATTGCATAGACGCTACCACGCATGCTTATCACTTCTGCATACAAATCCGTCAAATCTCACAAAATACTTGCATCTCATTCCAACTATTCTCCATATCTAGCAACCCTAGACCCCCTACTTCCATCTCCCGCATCCTCCGTGCAATTTCCAGCCTCATCATCCAGTCGGCTGCGAGTATCGATCATCGCGGTGATCAACGTGGCAACAGCGCCGTGTCACAGCTGATCCGACCCCCGCGTGCGTAATGTGCTTTGTTTATGTCGGCCACATGGCGCAAGGTGCTGGCTGGGGGCGCCGGCGGCTAAGGACGGACCACGGGAAGGCTTAGGAGGGGGAGGGGGCAGAGATGGAGGCGCGGCCGGCAAGCAGGATCACCATGGCGGTGTTGCCGATACGAGGATTTCGTCGGAGGTGATAGAAAAAATTCTTGAATGTAAAGGGCATTGTGAGAGTAGGTTTTTTGACAGAAAATCGAGTTTTAATTATCATATTGGTGGAAGATAAGTCCAAGAGGTTCGTGGAAAACGTTCACTGTAGTAGTGTAGTAGTTGTAAGGGTCGGTCCCAGATCCTTTTTTGGGGCAGGCTGGACGCGAGCAAGTTTCCAATTCTCAGGGAAAGTACTAGATTTGTAAAATATCTAGACGCCATAGAACTAGAGCACATATCTTCGGTATAATAGAAAAAATCAGGTCAGAACCAGAAGCTTTGTTGATGTCGAACCTCAAGAGCACCCGTCTTAAGGTCATATGCCTGAGGGTTACTTCCCGCCAAGCGCGGATCCAGGATTAGTGGGCAAGTTACCTACTTTCAGAGGGTATTGTCACATCGTTTGTACTTTTTATAAAACAGTAATTAAGAAGGGATATAATAAACAGCACAGTAAGAACAGAATGCACATTTATTTCAAGTTTTCAAACAAAAAACAATGTAATATCTCCTTCTTTCTCCTTTCCTCATTTTACCCTGCAAGTCAAAGGCCTTGGGGGGGCAATGGCACCGTTGCCCCCCAGGATCCACGTCTGCTTCCTGCATAGTGTAGTTAACCCTTGGAGTCGATTGCACACGACCGTTGGGAGAGGGAGACGTCCATGGTGGAACTGGCAGCAAAGATCTTGGCAAGCATTTCCGTCTTAGTCGCCTTCAATCGTATCATCCTACCTATCGACTTATCGCCGTTAGGTCCTGGTTTTGGCACTGTATAAGGGATCCCGATCAGCATGCCCGTAAAGCTCAATTCTGCGCCCTGGTTGAGTTTCTGTTCCCACAGCAGGTTCTGATTGAAACCTGACTTGTACAACACCGTCGTCCAAGTTACCCAGCGGAGATAAGACAGCAGTGCTGTAAGGGATAGGATGCGTGGGCAGGAAGAGATCCAGAAGACTACTGACCTGTGATGAAACGCGAGGAAAGAAAGTAGAGCTCGTCACCGCTCGATTCAGTCTCGGGCTAATGGCGAATGGCAGAGTTCATTATGGGCATTGGAGTCACCGAGGATAAACTACTTCTACGAGATGGTTATTCAAAAAGTCGATTTTGACAGCGAGGTACTCATATAGGTCATCCCAGTTATAATCCGAGGAAGAACGATAGAGGATAGAAGCAGCAAACAGAGGAGGTGGGTTAATAAGGGCCATTTTTCGCCCATAACACACTCAAAAATAAAAAGTTCGATTCCAGACTATTATTGAATTTATTTGTGAACTTCAAGACGTGTATTTTTTATATAATATTTACGGTATAAATAATGTAATATGCTTCAGAAATTATTGCCAAGAAATACAGTATTTAGCGCTTTTTGTGCATTTCTGTTGTTGTTCGATCTTTGAATCATGCCTACCGAAGTGTTCCATGAACCACATTGACTTTAATGCTCAGTGAGTCTACTTATTATAAGCTTGAATATGAGTATTATTTGTTTTGTTTCAGTGAGCGCATCAATCCAAAAATACATAATAGGTGTATATTATGCTGCGGGTGACTGAGTCACGCTGCAATCGCTGCGTGTTCAATGATTTTTCGCGCTCGAAAAGTATTTACGTAGTAAAGGTATAGAAGCTGTGCTGTGCTGTCGCGTTCAACGTTTATTGAAAAACTTGAGAAAACAATAATGAATGGCTGCCAGTGTGATTGTTGTAAAACGTGGCGAAAAACAAAAATTATTTCCGCAGCTGCTCGAACAAAAACATTATAGCAATACCTAGAAAATCTAAAAACTGTGATCTGCAGATTGGTTCTAAGTTGTGTCCTAAATGCAGATCATATGCATTCCGCGTGGCTCAATCTCAAAAGACTCCCACTTCATCTTCTGTAAAGACAACAACAGTTCTTACTTCAACAAGTACCTCTGATGATACTGAATGATGGTCTGATAGTGATTAGATTGAAGAAGACAGGGAAGAAGATTAATAAAAAAATATATTAAGTCTATGAAACCTGATTATCTTTTATTATCGTTTAATAAACATACAGAACACTCAGATAATTATTTAATTTATGTATACCACGAATTTCAGTTTTCATATGAAATAAGTATGTTTTCTTCTTTGTTATATCATAAATATTCTATCTATATCTATTCGCTGATGGGCGAAAAATGGCTCTTACCAGCCCACCTCCTTTGAGGAATGTTTTGGAGTTGATCCGAAGCCGTAGAATGTCTTTCGGGTCTGATTCCAGGAAGACATCTCTGGAGCAGGAGGGACTGTCGCGGACAAAGGCCACAACTTTACCGTTATGCCTCAAATTGGAGTGAAGCTTATATTTCTGAAAAGCAAGATGATTAGTAGAGGCAGAATCGAAGATTTTGGTCTTCATCAAGAAGAGCATGACGGGATGATCTGTATAAGATTTTGTGGTCGAAGTTGTTTCCTCGAGTCCACCCTCCACCCACATATTCCGAGAGTGGAGTGATTTTACGTCCAGAATTCTCAGTAACCGATGGGTCAATCATCATTGTAAAAAAGACAAAGATTCTGGAGTCAGTAGAAAATAATGATATCTTTTTTACGAAATTTCATAATTTACACTAGCTGGCTGGGGAAAAATTCAAAACTCTACGCAATTTGAATGAGGAAAAATGTCAAAAGCAATTTTGTAACAATCCAATATCCTGGGCATAAGCTTTGTGGTCACGAAGAGTTGCGAATTTCAGATAAGTTTGTTCTGGCGTTTTTTCATAATTTCGAAAATACGTGTCTCTAATTTCAGTCAATCTGTCTGTCTATCATCTGCCTATTTACCTGTTTCTCCAACCCCATAATCTCAGAAACAGCTTCAGCAACTTTGATGAAATCTGTAGGGCTATACGGTCACCGTATGTATCAGGTAATCAAATAAGTTCGTGCGGTTGCTGTATATCGCACATTGCCATGGATGTTGTTTACCGATAGCGATTGTTTGTTACCTGTTGTCACTTTAGTATGTATCCTTCTTTTCTCACGCACATAAAAAGTTGCTGAAAATTGTTAGATACCTAGTTTTAATAATTGAAAATGGCAACGAATAAAACAGTAATTCGAAGTTGTTTACTGTATGAGTACAAACTTAGTACAAAAGCTGCAGGGGCGGCGCGAAAAATATGTACCGCATTTGGAGATGATGCCGTTAGTGATCGAACAGCACAGAAGTGGTTCAAAAAATTTTCTTCGGGAGATCTCAGTTTGAGCGATAACCGCGCAGGGAGACCAAAAATCATGAATAACGAGGATCTTTGACAGGTTTTGGACGCAAATTCCAGGACAACATGCCAAGAACTTGCAGAAATGTTCAGAGTGAGTCCTGAAACTATTCGTTTGCATCTTCATCAGCTAAGAAAGACGTGGAAGTTAAGCAAATTGGTCCCACATGAGATGATAACAAATTATGTCGTTTTACCATTTATTCAGCAAACATTTCACGCAACGCTAATGAACCATTTCTTCATCAGTTATTAACCTGTGACGAAAAATGGATGTTGTATTCGAATTCTAAGCGTTCATATCATTGGTTGTCGCCTACTGATTCGGTACCACACACGCCCAAGGCTTCCTTGCACCCAATCAAGGTTTTATTGTGTATTTGGTGGACAGCCACTGGAATGGTCCATTATGAGTTTTGGGATAGAGGTCAAACTATCACTGCTAACTTGAATTGTGAGCAGCTTCAACGAGTACAAGCAGCATTCATCCAGAAACAGAAATCAGAAGAAAGTGATATTCTTGCAGGATAAGCCTCATACCGCAAAAGTGACCCGAGAAAAAATTTCTGCAGTCAGCTGGGAAACTTTACCGCACCCGCCATATTCTCCCGACATTTCGCCCAGTGATTATCACCTTTTTTTGTCTCTTGACAACTGTATGAGGCACCGACAGTTCACAACTCGAGATGGTGTAATAAATGTAGTCCGCCAGCTTTTTGACTCCAAATCCAATACCGGCATACAAAAATTGGTTCCACGTTGGTCATTGAATCTGATGGTAATTACTTTGACGAATAAATAGTGTCTTATTGTTTTTCAATAAAAATTGATATTTTTCTACTAAAAACCGCACGAACTTATTTGGTTACCTGATAGTACTCATATTTCATTTTTGAAAATCGATATTGTAGAGAATCATAAACAAAAAGCAATCGCGGCGTCACAAAATCTCATTTTTTCGCTTTTATAGCTTTCTGCGTTCAAAAAGGTTTAATGAGTTACAATTTTGTAAATTTTCTAGGATTCATTTTTACCTGTTTTTCAAGTTTCTGTTCTCTTTCAGGGTTAATCAGCACATTTTTGAATGGCTTAAGTACTTAGGAACCCCATTTTTTGTGATATCTCCGTGTTACTCAAAGAGCTCAGGACCATAAAGAGACAGGCATTTCTAAAAAATGCAATCAATACAATTGCAGTAACTGAAAAGAACGAGGAATCAATAAATTGTGCTATCAAGACAAATCTAAAGACACCTCAAATGTCAAAATCCAACAACATGTTTAAGCTTTAGCGTGGTCGTTATCAATCTATCTTTTCCTTCTTTTGGAATTAAACAAACCAAAATACGACTGAAGCCCCAACCAGTGGACCGACAGCGAAAGATAACAAATAATGTGGATTATGGCCAGTGATATTGTCCTACTACTGGAATGAACGAATTTTTATAGCATCCCAATAACCGGCCTCTTCCATTTTCTGCCATTTTCTCACGAGACTGTTAAATAAAATTTCACACTACCACTTCATTCGGGAATGGATACCGACAAAAAATAAATTGTGTATATATATAGTCAAGCCAGGCTAAAAGAAACAGAGACATGTTGAGAAATCGCTTGAAATATGTAATCAGTATGGTAGTTCAAAGTCGCCAGTGCCGGACGCCGGATTAAAGGAAAAAATTAGTTTCTTGTTCATTTTACCTAGATTGTATGTATTTTCGATAAAAATATCTATATTTAACGGACTCACTATGAGTGTATTTAATTTATTTTCCTCCTAATAATTGCTGCAGCTGATTTAAAATTTCTATTCTAATATCATAAATTTTTAAATACAGTTCTGCCAATCAAATGCTGTCCGATCATTGGAAACTAGCCGGCTAACACCATCTGTCCGAGTACTGGCAAGATAGTATACTTTATCTGAAGTCACTTGAAACACTGTGAAATACCGGGTGCGTTTTATATATCTATATTTAACACGCTCTGTTGCTGCAAAAATCGCCAAATTTCGCAGCAAATATAAGATCAAAGGCAGTTTCACCGGTGCACGTGGAGTAAAGCACGCCTATGCGTGGACATAGCCAATGAGAAAGCGTGTATTTCAGAGCTCCGAACAAGTGCAGGTGGCTACTGAAAATTGAAACAGTTTAGCCAGTGTCGTGTAGCGGTGAATAAACGTGTTTTCTTTAGTCTGTCCGTGTTTTTTCATAGATTTTATTAGTTTGTGTGTTTTTGACTTTTGAATACTCAGTTTACTTGTTGATTTAATTGTTGTGTTGATTGTTCTTGTGTGTCCTAAATATGGCTCTTTGGAGACCTTGGGATAATGCTCCAAGCCACGAGGAGATGGTTGATGAACCTGTGCAGGCAGAATTCTTTCATAAAGATTTAGAGGAACAGACCCAAAGAGTAATCCTAAATATGTATGATTGTCTGAAAAACGAAAATCCAGATTCCTCGCAAAATCAAATTTTAAACAGAATTTGTATCCTGACAAAAATCAGTCGGTCTACCATTTATCGGGTTATAAAAAGGGGAGATGTAGTCAACCATTCCTTCCACAGAAAGCGCATAGGGCAAAAATTAAAAAGAATAGACGTGGGTTTTCAGGAAGATATTCGTCGTATAATATACGGATTTTATAAAGAAAATTTGGTGCCCACGTTGGAAATGATACGGGATAAATTAAAAAGATTATCCTGAAGATTTTTATAATTACAAATGCTTAGACTCACTGCACTGTATTGTAAAACTGTGTGGTTTTCAATACAAAAAATTAGATAAAAGAATGGTGATTATGGAGTCGTCTCGAATCGTTGAATTGCGCCAAGAATTTTTGCACAAAGTTAAAATCTATAGAGAGCAGAAAAGAAATCTGATTTACCTGGATGAAACGTGGTATGATACCCATGATGTTGTGCAGTACGGCTGGGTTGACGACAGCAACAAGTGCATTTTAAATGCACCATGCAACCGTGGAAAACGAATCATTATTCTCCATGCTGGCAGTGAAAATGGATTTATACCTAATGCCTTGCTGTTATCTGCCAAAAATATCAAAGAATCATGTGCCGACTATCATGAGGACATGACCTCCGACTTATTTGAAAAGTGGATAGAGCAGCAGTTAATACCAAACATTTCCCCAGTGATTATTATGGACAATGCGCCATACCATTCCCGACAGAAAAACAAAATTGCGAATACAGACACAAAAAAACAAGACATTATTGATTTTATGAAGGATAAGGGAATGGAAATACCACAAAAATCAACCAAAGCCATATTATTGGATCTTATTAAAAGACAAAAATTTGAAAAAGAGTATGTTGTTGACAATCTGCTTCAGCAAAATGGCCATGAAGTATTACGTCTACCTCCCTATTACTGCATTTTTAACCTGATTGAGTTGGTCTGGGCTGCTTTAAAAAAAAAGTAAGAAAACATAATCAGACCCCTCAATTAAGTGAATCGCTATTGGCCACAATAAGAGATGCAGTATCTCATATTGCTGCCACAGACCTATGGAAGCAGTGTTCTAGGCATATTATTGAAAAAGAAAATGAATATTGTGTTTTGACTCCTGTAAATCCCGTTGTAATTCCTCTACAAGATGACTCTAGCGACAGCTCCGAAGGCGAGGATGATATATAAATACCTATAATGTAAGTCTTTATATACCTTTTTATATACCTACCTGCTATGTAAATATTTGCCTATGTCAAACGTTGGAATTCTGTAATTTTTCCATTTCTTAAGTTTCAGTCAACATAAATTAAACTCCCAATATAAGTATTTTTTATCCCAAATCAAAAAATAAGAAGATAGTAAAATCCATTTATTGTGATATAAAAACATTATTATTATCGTTCTAAATAAATGACCGCACGCCTATGATACGTCATGAAATTACAAAGGACGCGCCGACCAAAGGTTTTTATGCTATTTCAAGTGACTTCAGATAAAGTATACCTTTTTGATTAATATGTTTTTATAAAAGTACAGGAATAGCTATAAGCAATGTACATATTTGTGGTCGGCGAAATGCTAACAACATATGCGATCACTTCCAAAAGCATTAGTTGTGTTATTTTGGGCACAAAATTTGTAACTACACTTTGTATTCCACTTTTGTCTATTATATCTTCAACAATCAGAATTCAGACACAGGTATTACGAAACATACGACCACTTCCCCTCCCTATAAAAAGAACTCTCTGTCATAAATAACTGAAACTTGAGTTAGTTGGAAAGCTTCCGAACATAAAAGTACTAAAAATGCACACATCCCAATTTGAAACCTGGCCTAGTCATTCCATCTGATACCACAATGCTAACACGAAGCCCGGCCAGACCATCAGGCCAAACGATGAACGTGGCTCTATAATCGTTTACAGCCATATATAAAAAGATCTTTACGAGACAAGAGCGACAAGAGGACCAGAAAAAGTTGCTGCTATTAGGAGGAGCGCTGCTGGCAGTTGGCAGGCTCATCCGCCGATGGCCGCTTCACCCAAAATAAACACAACTGGAATTCCTGAAAATCATCATCAGACTTGATTGGATTTCGTCGAGGAATGTCAATTTCAGAGTGCTGAACGGCGTAAAGCTGGCACCTATACTGTAACAGGATTTTGTTTTTGCAACTGAGATTTTGGCACTTTTCAATCGTTTACTTTTACAGGGGCCCCTAGCTTGGTGCTCAGCAGAAGTATTACGTGTCTTGAAAAGTGACATTATTTAGGCTTTTTTGTGAAATTATGTATTACGTGTCTAAGGCCCGTATCGTCAGTCGTCCCTACAATTGTAGGGCGCTTTTATGGCCTCCTTGATTGTCATAGTTTTCTACTTCTCCGTGTCAGAACTCTATTTTGAGGTTATGTCACAAACATCTATTTGCATAAAATTGTGCTTGCTTTTGAGTTATATCATGTTTTATCAGCCTGAAATTTCCTGCAGTTTAAAAAGAAAGCATATCTTCACAATATTAGAGCGCTGACGCTGACACGGGGCAAGTGTAATCTAGAAATTTTTGAAGGTGAGAAAGGAGGCCATAAACGCGCCCTACAATTGTAGGGACGACTGACGATACGGGCCTAAATGTCATGGTGTTTCAGATATCAATGTTTGTCTTTGATGTGATGTAACATCTACTTTAGAGATGGCACTACTGGAGGTCTAAGCCTTAAGTTGTATACTATAGCTGGATAGAAACGGCAATGTATAGGTGCATAGTGAGTATTTGTGTGCTAATAATCTGTGATGATGATAATTCCATTGGTTTCTTGTCTCAAATACACTTACTTGCGGTGTATGGGCTGACTCTACAACTAAATCAGCAAAACAAGCCTTTTTAGATGGACTAGCCACTAGCCTAAAGAATCCGTCAGGTACGTGTATCTAATCAATTCGTCATTTGTGTTGTAAAAATGGTGTCAACTAGACTGAATCTACGAGCCCACGCTGAAAACTTAGCTACATTAAACTTAGCTATATCTGGTAGATTTGGAACCAACACCTGTTAGATAATCTGCTTGTACTATTATTAGTTTTCTTGAATACTATTTGAAATAATTATTTCCAGGAAAAGGAAAACGATTTGTTATCTGTCACATTGGCATTGAAGATTGTGCCCACTGCCCTATGGGCATTTGAGTCAAAGAAGACGACCGACTACCATGAAGAAACGGATGGGAGTTCATTTGAACGATGGCTTGAAGAAACGCTCCCAAAGCTTGACGACAATGCCGTCATTGTACTTGATAATGCTGCATAGCACACTAGAAAACTAGAAACAATTCCCGCAATGTCCACAAGAAATGCAGAAATTCAACAATGGCTCCTATCAAAAGACATTAGTTTCAATGAAAATATGGTCAAATCAGAACTTATCCATCTAGTCGTACAGTACAAATATAAATATAATCTTCATGTTATTGACGAAATGGCTTTTAAGGCTTATCACTGCGAATTAAATACCATTGAAATGGTTTGGGCAAATATAAAAAACTATGTGGCTTCAAACAATAAATAGAATTGATTCTGTGTATTTTCAAAGCAAGCGTCATGCGAACGCGCGTCGGACGCGCGTCATCTGAACTTTGTATAAGACGCCTCTGATGATGCAAATGAGAAGGCTGTACAATTGTTTATTATAAATAACGGAAAAATGTTGCCTTTCAACTCTGAAGTATCAGTACTGAAGGCCTTTTGAGAGATAGAGGTATGTCCTATGCTAAAAACAGTCACTTCTTATCTGTCTGAATACTTCAAGTGTCTGCAAATGTTATTGTCTGGTTAAAGAAGCATAACGCCTCATACCTCCAAAACTACTAGAAGTGTGACGGAATTTTCAGATAGGACTGCAGTCTGAACACCAACTGGCGTACATGCACAGCCAAAAAGAAGTACCGTATAACAGGTTTTTCAGTAACAACCTCTGGTCGCAGTCATTTATCTCCTTGTATACTTAAACGTATTTATGTTATTATACCAAGGCAAGTTTATTGCACCCATATAAATAAATTAGGAGGTTTATCGACGCCAAAAAATCATGGCATGCATTACTTTTGTATGCAAAGGCATTCGAGAATGTAGTCCCGAAAGCACCATCTCCAGGTTCGGACAATATGTTGCTAATTCTTGAGAACTATATATCTCTAGAACCATTACAGAAGATGTCGGACATACAGAGTATGGGAGAATCAACTGAGCTGGGATCTCCAAAATCGTTTAAATTTTTTTCCTGACTTTATACTGGGATTTTAAAATAAATTGCACACTAACATTGCCACTTTTCCTTCTCTACAAGACGAGTTATTTCAGAATTATCATATAGTAATTTGTGTCGTATATCAGCACATACCTCATATTGAACATAGCAACAGAGTTTGGAAGACTGAGAAGAAGGAAAACGAACCGAGCAGTGAACAATGTAGGGAGGTCAGGTCTTGCCTACAGCATAGCGGACAAGGTTTTGAACATCTGTTATAATTTACCTATGCTTTATGATTATTATTGTTATTACCATCAATCAAATTTTCATTTCATGTTCAGATTTCACCATTTCATTTTATTTCCTTATAATTTTCGTTCCAACAACAAAATCATGGCGAACTAAGAAAATATATCACTGAATATAGGACTGAACGCTGTCATTTAAATGTAACGGGTGATTTTTTAAGAGGTATAGGACTTGATTTTCAAAAAAAACACATAAAATTGAAAAAACGATTAAAACTTTATTTGAGTCGATAGAATGGTCGATATAATTTAATGTTTAAAGATTATTTCATGTAAATGTTGGCCGCTGCTCCGCTTTAGATGGCCCATGCGCAAGGTCCAATTTTGGCACACTCTCTCCAACATATCGGTCGGTATCTCACGAATAAATGCTTCAATATCGGCTTCCAGTGCGTCAATCGTTGCTGGCTTATCCCTGTCGACATTAGCCTTAACACGGCCCCACAAGAAATAGTCCAACGGCGTTAAATCACATGATCTAGGCGGCCAATTGACGGGCCCCAAACGTGAGATAAACTGTTCACCGAACTCGCCTCTCAATAGGGCCATTGTTTCGTGTGCGGTGTGGCATGTGGCACCGTCTTGTTGAAACCACATGTCAGCCAAGTGCAGCTCTTCCATTTTGGGCAAAAAAAAGTTTGTTATCATTGCACGGTAGCGCTCGCCATTCACAGTTACGGCCATTGTCGTCTTTGAAGAAGTACGGCCCGATGATGCTACCGGCCCATAATCCACACCAAACAGTGATTTTTTCGGGATGCATTGGTAGCTCTTGCAATGCTTTTGGCTGGCCTTCACTCCAGATGCGGCAATTTTGCTTGTTAACGTACCCATTCAACCAGAAATGAGCTTCGTCGCTGAACACAATTTTTCGATAAAAATATGGATCTTCCTCCAACTTTGCCAGCGCCCATTCACCAAACGGGAAACGTTGTGGGAGGTCATGTGGCTTCAATTCCTGCACCAGCTGTATCTTATAAGGTTTTACACCCAAATCCTGTCGCAAAATTTTCCACGTAGTAGAGTAACAGAGGCCCAATTGCTGCGAACGGCGGCGAATCGACATTTCACGGTCATCACTAACACTGGCGGATACAGCCGCAATATTTTCTTCAGTCCTCACTCCACGTCTGCGTGTTGGTGGTTTAATGTCCAATAATGTAAACTGGGTTCGAAATTTAGTCACAAGCGTCCGAATAGCTCCCTCAGTAGGCCGACCCAATTGCCCATAAATTGGAAGCAGTGCTCGATGCACTCTTTTAACCGAGCATGAGTTTTGATAGTAAAATTCAATAATTTGTAAGCGTTGTTCGTTCGTAAGTCGATTCATGGTTAAATTATAGACCCAACTGAACAAGTTTGACAATGACACAAGACACGATTCACGCGTCATCTGTCATAAACAGTGTTGCCAAAAAGATACTAGCAAAAAAATCACCCATTACAAAATTCCAATATAGCGTCCAAATGAAAAAACAAAGTAAGTGATGGAAGTCGAAAGATGACACCTTGGGTTGAAAATTTGACTAAGCCATCTTGCAGAGGAGAAAAAGTGACGATGATAACTTGTAATTTACATAGAAATCCGCCTGAAAAATTCAGGAAAAAATAAAAAATGGATTGGGATAAATCAGGTATCGAAACAAATGACTATATGATCATTCCAATTGTTTTATACATTTTCGGAATCAGAATCAAAAACTATTCACCTGTGCAAAACTCCAACATGGCGTCCTGGAGAAAAAGATAAGGTAGATGCTAGGGTAGAAGAGACGCGTCATATCGAAATTCAAATTACGCCATCATGTAAAGGAGAAAAAGTGGCAGTGTTAATGTACAATTTGTTTTGAACTCCCACTAAAAACAGTCAGGGAAAAATTAAAATTATCTTGGGATTTTGTTAGTTACCTAAATACGCAACTTTGCCCCTGTTTAATTATCTTCGTACCTCTTACCGTTTCCGAGGTGCCAATGGTGAGGTTTGAATTTGAAACACCCGGTATATAATTTTGGTTCTCATGACTATACACAATAAATTAAATATCCCCAGCTCGAATCCAACATGACGGATGCTACTTAATGGCGATTTTTCATTTCTATAATAACACCTGTAATATAGGTATCACATGAGAGAGTTTCATGGGTTGAATACTAATCAGCAAAGTAACTTCCTTCTAAATCCAATAAGACTCAAAATGGCGATTCATCTGGGTACACCACGAGCTAATAGACGCAAATAAATAGCTGCACCATAAATGGCTCGGTGGGATAGGCGTCGTCAGCATTGATCTGCAACTTATCTAGGGAAAAGAAAACTCCAGAATCAAACTGGAACTGGCTTTCTTAGGCGCAAGTAAGGTCCTACATGAAATAAGAGGCATAATCGGCGCTAGTATGGTTCAAGAAGTAAAAGACAAATAAAATAAGAAATACGTTTTCAAAAACAAGTTTTTATTTATCTAACTGGTTAAGCGAACTGAAATTCAGAAATATTTTTTTTGGTTATAAATATGCCGTTATACACCTCTTAACCTTTAAACTATAGTGAAGCTCCTTCGTTTTCACATAACAAGCGTGATATACTCTTTTCCCTTTTGATGTTAAAACGTAACACGCTTTTATTTGAAATCTTAAAAAGAAAAAGCTACGCTATTGCTTAAAGGTTAAGACGTACAAAATGGCATATTTCCAATGTGAAAAACAATTTCTGAATTATTAAGTCGTTTTAACAGCTTAATATAAACTGTTTTTGTTTATTTTATTATTTAAAAGAATAGTGGATAGTATGTTTAGGCAACTGAGAAGGGTCTGGATTATGCAACTAAAGCCAAAAACTTGTTTATCCAATTATAGTCCAACCAAGCATCTAAATGAACACTATCAAAACGTACAATCGTGAACAAACAAGTGACATCGGAAGCGAGGTACACGTGTGCTCTGCTAAGCTACTATTGACTCTTGGTGATAATTGAGTTTGATAGAATGCAGAGCCAATACGACCATGGGCCCGCCTTAGGGGAGAAGTCCGGTTTAGGGCACCTTCCTCTACAGTGTTATGTGAATTTATTTCAGAGTAATGAGTGAGAATCACAGAGTGAATCTGTTTGGCCACTCTCTGCGATAATCGCATATTCGTATGATAAAGTAAGTGAGAGCACATTTCGAGGCAAGCAATTTGATAAATATGGAAAGCATAAAAAGTAAAGTTACGAGTATGTATGGAGCCAGCAGCAGAGCCCCGTTACGCATTCTGGAATGAACTCTCTCGAGATAAAAACCCTGCTTAGCGGCTGAAGAGGTCATAATTCAGAAATATTTATGGAACCGATAGGCATAATCTCTCGACTAACCCACAATTTGAATAACCCGTAAAATGCAAATGACGAGCTGGCCCGCCATGACAGATGCCTACTGCTTAAACACAGTGACGTGCCAATAGGTATCTATCAAGTCTCTGTCACCGCAGACCCCGCCGCCACTATCAAACGATGTTTTGCATTCTTTTGGTCATGATTATCTCGTTCGTGGGTTTTGTAATTAATCAGTACATTATTATATTATTTTTTTTCAACCAAAAATTTTTATTTGTTGGCGCGCTCCACCCTAAATTCGGCCCTGCCCGTGACCAAGCACCTTATGCCATATTGGAATAGTAACTACTAAAACAAAATTCCAAAAATGTTAGATGTTCAAATGCATAATGGGTACAAGCCTATTCAAAATACTCAAAATGGAATAGAAATTTCATCAGGTAAATTAATTTTCTGATTCTTTCGGAATAAACTTTTGCTTGCACCTCTACCATATTCATAAGTACGAAAGCAAACTTTCATATTTCTGCTTTTATGAGCCATGTATGTTGACTAGCATATTACACGTAGGTAATATCGATATTACAGGGATCAGAAACTACTCAAACAATCGAACATCTTTCACTGACACCACAGATGCCACATTCACAACCAACCTACACCCTAGAGCCCCCAGCCTCCAATTTTCAACCTCTCGAAAAAATTCTGAAACGACAACTGTGAAGTTTGAGAGATGATCGTCTTTTCGTTTCTTGTCCGTAGCTTTGCCGCCACTGGATCGATTTTCAAAACCTAAAAAGGTTTTTGGTCTTTGACGTAACTTTGTGTCAAAATTTGGTCAACGTTCGAGCGACGCATAGGGATCTTACGGGTTCCAAGGCTAAGCGGACAGACAGATAGACTGGCAGAGCTATTTCGTAAAAAATGTCAAAAATCATTTCGCGCTTGCTACAAGTAAGCATGAAGAGAGCATCAGGTAGTTCCAAGTTAACGTCTTGTAGGAAAACCTACATAACGTGAAAAAAAACTGACATAATGTCACTTCTCAAGTTATGTAATATCCCTGCCACAGGGTTATTACGTACGAAAGGTATTTCAGTTTGAGTAATTCTGAAATTCAGGGAAACGACGGATTTTATACGGACAACGTAGAGGAATGCTCTGAAAATGTTAGATACAAGCATAAAGCGACATTTGCAGATAAAATCCTTGTCTGGTGCGCAACTTCTAACAGGGTGTAACATATATCCCAACCTTTTGTGGGAAGAGCGACGGGTGAAGCTTTGAATATTCAGAGCTATATATTTTGATAACTGCCTTTCCAAATTGCTTCAGTTTGTCCACGAAGATCATGCTAATGACCATATCATGTTTTGGCCAGACCTAGCATCATGTCATTACTCAAGAGATACCCAAAACTGACTTCGACAACACATCCTTTTGTACCCAAAAACGGTAATCATCCAAACTTGCCGCAGGCTCGCCCAATAGACGATTTTTGGGCTTTACTGTCTAGGAAGGTTTAGCATGGAGGCTGAGAAGCTCAAGATAAAGAACAATTAAGACGGCGAATTTACGAATAACTGAGAGAAATTGATCTGAATTCCGTCCAGGACCTCATGAGAGACATTCGTCTGCGTCTGGTAGAGCAGAATGGGCCACTCCACATAATTCAATAATATAGTTTAGTTAAGTATTGAGTTGTAATTTATGATAGCTAGTTGATGTTTAAATAAATTACTTATTTAAAAAAAAATCCGATAAATATTTTGTGCCAAAACTCTTAGGACATACGTTATCACTGTTTTTATCCATATGCAGACCAATACACACAATCATCACAGAATCATCCAAATGCGATCTTGTTATTCGACTAATTCTCTTTCTTCCACATCTTCTCAGAGATTAATACTCTACTAGACTATCGGCATTCTGCAACCAGGAAAGCACGTTAGCATGTTGTTGAGTCATTCCTCCATAGATGACGCTAGGGTGACGCTCACAGTCACAGCGAGCAAAAGCGAAATGAAATATTTGTACACTAGCAACTATCTAGTCAAAAAGCTGACTTTTTCTCTGTGTTTTTGGCATTATAGAGGTTTTTCACGTGATAACCCTGCCCTAGACCGACCGAAATGAGCGACATGTTTTTTCGTAATTTACATCTCACACTGACGTTTCATTTCATGACGCATTTTACTTGTGCATCCACGCGGTTGTGCTGACTTCGACCAGAAGAACTTGGAAATGAACTATTTAACAATTCATATAGATGGTAAACTAGGATAATAGGGCAATTTTTCGCATGCGTGTGGAACACAAAAAAATAAATGCCACAAACTTCTACAAAAAAATGTCCTATGGGGCTCTACATTAAATGCACGACACTGTTAGTAATATGGGTGAGGCCAAATGTTATTTGTATAGTTTTTGCAAATATTACATTGAATATTCATCGTTTAGCGATGCCTACAGATAATTTTGCAAATGCTTATGCAAATTCTGGTGGAGGAATAAGTAACTTTTGTGGGTTCATTCCATGGAGTTCATACACAGTTGCCACATAGGTCATGTTAGAAAGGCACAAGTGCAGTGTGTTTCGGAAAAGTCGTCCCACAGGTAGATACTTACCCCTTAATCTTGCAATCTAATACGTTGAAAATAATATGAGATACAACCGTCTTGACTTGAGATGGCAAGGTATTTTTCACATGACAAATAACATAGTTCCCTTTAAAAGTCGAAATACTATTTAAAATACTTTCAGAAAAATAGTACGTTTGTAACATTTTATTTGAAGATTGCTTAACAAATAACAGGTGTGTTACGACAACATGAATTTTTTTGAGGGCTTTTGGCATTTTCGGAACGATGACGTATCTGGTACATTAAAAAACAACAAATAACCTCATGCTCGCTTGTCCTTTCGAGAGAGGGAAATTTGGAAGTATGTCTTTGTGCAATCTCACCCGCCCCGCTGAGACAAATCTAAGAACATCTCATATATCAGAATAAGTCAAGCCGTTTGGACTGTAGCCCGTGAAATTGAATTATTCTTGCCCGGACACAAACGCACGCTGAAAAACATAACCTTGTTTCTGAGGCGGTCGAACAAAAATAATAACTTTTATTGGAAAGTAAATACATAACAAATATAAAACTGACAACATTCCAAAAGGAAAGTTGATTGACAGAGCCATTTTTCCCCTCCCCCTAAAAAGTTAATTTGATGAAAATTTATTTAACATCAACTGGATAGAGTGATCAGCATTTACAACAAACATTATGCATAACACTATAGATAACATGAATAGTAAGAGTGTTAATGAAAGATAGTAGATATAGCAGCCGGATTATAATTTAATTTGTAGCTGTAGTAGCACTTTTTGTGTTTTATTTCTTCCGTAAGAAAATTATAGTGTACTGTAGCACCATAGTCTAGATAAGTGAGGATTAGTGCAATGGTAAGTCTTAATTTTATATCACTGGTTAAAACATGTTTGTGACTTATATTAACAATAGCATACTCAAAGTTTACTAATGACATGGTTTTCAAAACTTGAATGTGTCCATTAAAATTCCGAAATTCTTAGTTTCCTCGACAATTTCAACAGCCGTATTGCCTAAAACAATATTTGCCCATAAATTCTTTAAATTTTGAAATATTTAATCTAGAACCAATGCAACAAACATTAATTCTAGATTCGTATTTAATTCGAAAACCAATGAATTAACTTTATTTGGCTTGCATGCTCTATAAATTTGCACATCATCAGCAAATATATGTATATTCCAATCATGGGATATAAAATTTCATTAATCAGATGTATAGAATGTAAATAGTAACGGGCATAATTCACTTCCTTGTGGAACACCAGAAATCACGTTTTGTAAAGTGGAGATTTTATCAAATATCATTACCAAGGCATTACCAGACAAACCATAATATTGTAACTTCTTACATAATATTTCATGGTTGACCATGCCAAATGTCTTGATGTAATCTAGTATCACCAAAATGATTACCATACCATGAACGTATGTATATCGCTAGTTACTTTCATAAGCACTGTGGATGTGTTGTGTAGCTTTACAAATCCCGACTGTTTGACTTATATTTGATGTACAGGGTTTGTCCGGAAAGTAATAGGACTCATTTTCTTCCGCCATGACTGAACTTCGGACCGTGCGCGCACCGAGTGGACTCGGTAGAGGGCGTTCCTAGCTAACGAATGAGCTGCTGGTCTCTGAGCACTTGGAGAGTCAGGACATGCATTTTCGCGCGACGTGTTTCTGTGAGTGGTGCAAGCCGAAAATGCAGCGTTCGTTAGAGCAGAGGTACGCGATTAAATTCTGTGTGAAACTCGGTAAATCTGCGACAGAGACGTTTGATATGATCAAGCAGGCTTACCAGGTGTTGCTTTAGCAAGAAGTGGTGTGTTTCGGTGGCACTAGGCCTTTTTGGAGGGCCGGGAAGAGGTCGCTGATGAATACCGTGCTGGAAGACCTTCGACTTCGACAAACACCGATAATGTGACTCGTGCGCGCAAAGTGAAAACGATGCTCATTGTCTTTTTTGACATCAAAGGCATCGTCCACCATGAATTTGTTCCTCCTGGACAAACCGTCAACGCCAAGTTTTACGTGGAAATGCTCAGGAGACTCAAACGAAGGGTCAGACGGGTCCGATAAGACATCGCAGCCGACTGGAAGTTGCACCACGACAACGCCCCGGCTCACACCGCCTTTCTTGTGAACAGCTACCTGACCAAGGCCGGCATCCCAACGCTTCCGCAGCCGCCCTACAGCCCAGATGTGGCCCCCCGGACTTTTTTTTGTTTCCTCGCCTGAAAAGGCCGATGAAAGGCAAGCATTTTGAGACGACAGAGGGGATCCAAGCAGCATGCACCGCGGCTCTCAAGGCTATTCCGGAGAATGCGTTCCGTGACGCCTTCAATGCTTGGAAATCGCGCTGCATCGACGCAGAAGGAGCCTATTTTGAAAGTTTTTAAAGAATTGTAACGATTGGCTCAATAAATTTTTTTTAATCGACTCAGTCCTATTACTTTCCGGACAAACCCTGTATGATTATTATACTGCAATTTACGTTTCATCCCTGTTCTGTTTATACAATATAGTGGAATGTTGATAAATCGGTACACATTTATGAGTTCACAGCAAAATTATCTGAAAATAAAATCGATAGACAATTTACTTGGAAATTTTATCAGCTCTATGCCCAAAAACTGAAAACTGTTGGGTATCGTCTTCCTTCTGTAAGTGGGGTTTCTAATTATTTGTCTACCTGGCCTATAAAATTGTTTACCCTCACATCACGCTCGCAAAGTTATAAAGTATATTATTAAGGGACCATCAAAAAAGGTAGGGTAGGTAGATAAAAATGCAGCTTGATTTTTGGTATACCATCTTACAACTTTAAATCGGATGTTTACTATAATTATGAAGAAACTAGATTTTACGTTGATTGCTAATATCAAAAAACGCCGAGGGCTAGGGCATTTGAAATTGATGTTTGGAAATATGTAGACTGTTGAATACAGGATAGTGGATAAAAAATAGTCTACGAGACACTTTTAGTTTCGTGTACTCCTCATTCCAATGAGGATGACTGCTGATCAGACATAACTGATCCGAGTCAACATAACAGTTTCTCCAAGAAAAGCAGAAATAAAAACTATATGGAGCTATTCCAGTCAGCATGAGCGTGCGAGTTTCTCTTATCACTGCGATGATATTACAGTGTACAGGGTGTTTCATTGGAGCTGTGGTGATTATAAATAACATATGATTGACGGAGCTTTAGCCTTTTATGACGAACGTTCCAAGGTCTTATCGATTATGGCTAATCCTTTAAGGCCTCACAACTTTTTTACCACTATTTCTATTTTCATGAAACTGTGTATACGTACTCATCTTATGCTACTGAACCGACTGTGATATGTATTGGCATTTGACATTTCCGAATTTCGTCCGTATATTTGGAAAGAGAACATAAACTTTTAAGTACTGTAGATACCGATTTTGTTTATTTTGGTGTACAAAGCTAAAATTATGAATCTTATAACTTACTATTTAGGACTATATGCATCACGTTGATATTATCGAATAGTTACTTCATATAGATCAATAAAACATACTTCCGGGTCCGTATTAAGAACTGAAGCTTTGGGGTTGCGTATCGACATAGTAATGAAGTATCCATAAAGGAATGGCCAAAACCGATAAAATGTATCTCGACTTATAGGTTATTCACAGTCACCCCATCAGCGTCTATCCACGGTTAAAATATCTCCGTCTCCCAATGAAGCACTCTGTATACGTTGGCGATGTTTAATATCTCATTTTCTACTTCCGTTGTTATAAATTAGCTATTTTTTGTTGTAAACTGTGTTGATAATAATGAATGAATGTTTCCTAACGTCCAAAGGATGGATTGTGACAATAGTCCCAACAGTTTCTTTCTTATAACCTAAGCGAACTGACCGCTTTCACCGGAGTGCAAAAAGCTCACCGCACAACGAGCAAAAACCATCGTTAAATGTGAATTAAATAAATAAACTCCGGTTTATTAGTGGAGGCAGTACACCATAAAACAGCAAACTAATAAAAATAATAAATTATTCGCCATAAAGTAGCGTTCCGGTCTACGACACTTAATAATTCTGGAAATCGGTCAAATTACCCAAGCAATTATTTTAATTAGGAGAGAAACAGTTTCTTTAACGATGTCTGCCGATGGCGCTGAAACTATATCACTAGCGTTCTTCGACAAAATCACATACATATTTATGCCGTATCAAAACCAAAGTCTTGAATACCGTGTCCTGAGAATAATAACCAACGTGACCGAAATTTTCGGCCTGCATCTGTTTCTAGGAATGACTAATTCTAAAAAGGAGGGTCCAAGACCGGAACACGAATTTCACCCCAAAAAATCCTGAGAGTGACCTCCCAGCTGACGACTTAGCAGCATTCAGCCCACAGAACTTTAGTTGGAGAGAAATTGGCCAATGAAGATCGTGATGGTGATTTGATTACGTTAAAAATACTTGTTTTCTGAATCCATGACGTAGCGTATCTGCTTTATTTTAATGAGTTGGATTAATGCTACTACGAAATAATCTGTCTGAATGTGCATTTGGAAAATAATATACAGCCTTATTCGAATCTAGAACTCATTAAAATAAAGCGATAACGCCACGTCATGAGTTTGAAAAACTACTACTAGCCTTTGTTGACCTTCGTTTTTTGATTTTCAATTATGCACCTGTTCAATGTAGATTCTGCTTGAGCGTGAGAAAGATGAAGGCATAGGGACGACCGCCAGCTGATAAGAACATTCTTTATTTGGGCCTTTTTAATAAGATTATGCAAGAAACCGAACCTCATATAGGGTATGAGGAAAAGGTTGCTATGAACAAATGCTGAAAAAAAAAATAATTTCATTCATCACATCACCTATCTCTCGTAAGTTTTATTTGTAATGTTTGTTGGCACAAAATATTGACTTTTGAGTAATATGTGTGACTTCTTTTCATGATTTGGTATAGCCGAAGCTCATCAATTACGCCGAATATCTTACGACATGGATGGAGGTCTACCATCCTTTGCAAAGTCCTTTTGGGAGGGTATAGGTCACAAATGTTGTGGATAAGAAGCATATGCAGTAGTATCAAAAGCAACGAAGTGAGCTACCCTAAATGACTACGTCAGCTTATTCCATAAATCTGAGACGTAAGCTAGAATGATCATTGAGTTGTATGCTGGTTCCAGAGAGGATACATGCCAGATATCAAGTTGTTGGTCAAAGGCAGCGGGACTATAGTCCTATATTTTTTGGGGACAAAGATGGGAAGAAGGGGAAGGGTTGTGTAGACTTCCAGTTCACTGGGAAGATATCGGGCACAGGACGAGACGAAGCGAAACAATTATGTCGGGACCAGAAAACTTTGTTGGTGCCAAGGGAACCAAGAGGCACCAATGTCCTCATGGCAGTCTTTTCTTATATCAGAACCCTGGAACGATGTTACTGGGGTCCACATTACTGATGTTGCCTGAAAAGATCTTGGCCAGTACTTCTGCTATTAAAAAACATCCAAAGAAGGAGTTCAATGTTCGACAATTTTCTGGGCCTAAATAAGCTTGACTAACATTTTAAAGTAAAAGCCAAAACAAGCGAGATAGTGCGGTATGCATTTGATCTCCAGCCTCCACACCACTGCAAGACAGGGGCAAGCAACAGCAGCAACCGTATGTCCACGGCCAGCAGCCGCCTAAGATCAATAATATGTGGCTGGCAAGATCTCCTCCTGCCGTCTGCCTGCCGTCCTTCTCTCCCTCCCTCCATTACCTCCTTCCGCAACGGTGTCCTACCGCCGCGCCGTCCGCCAAATTATGCAAACCCTCTGTTAATAGTTAATCAATGAACAATCGCGCCTCCCCTCCATTCACCCTCTCTTAGCTTCCTATACAGGATGATCCGTAATGCATGCCCCAAACAGCAGACAGACTCGTAATAAAGACTGCTTTCTGCATTTGTCCAACCAACCGTGTACAGCACTGTTTCATCTCCCTGGACCATGCTGATGATTCCTACTGAGGTCGTTCTGATTGGCTGGATGAAAGCGTTTGAATATTATGGCAAGGTACGGCTTGAAATTTGAAATGACTGTAATCCATTAGACCGTCTACCACGTACAATGTGCCCGTCTTAGGCCGGCATTACACTATAAAAGTTCTTTGACAAAGATCTTTTATAAATTACTTTTACAAAAGTTATAGATAATGGTTGCCAAACAGCCTATTACACTACAGCCTCTCTTCCCTGGTCGCCTTATTTCCAGGTTTGTCGATGTTCATTGGCCTCCTCGGTCCCCAGATTTATCCATATGCGATTTTTTCTTATGCGGACACCTCAAGGCTAGAGTATACGCGAACAAGCCCCGAACTCTGGACGAACTGAAGGGCGAAATTCGCGTGGAAGTCGCCCAAGTTGAGAGAGCGATATTGGAGAGAGTCTACGCGAACTTCCAAGAACGCCTCCAGCACTGCATCAACGATTTCGGCCACCACATGCCTGATGTGATTTTTCACACTTGACTGTCTCAAATGCTATTTCCTTGTGAACCTGATTCCATCAATAAATTTGTTTTCGAGTAAAAATTAACTATTTTATGTTTTTTTTAAACCGTTCATCCTCTCTGCCCTGTATTTTAAGAAGGTAGTACAAATAAAGCTTTGGACGCCATAGCTGGCTTTACTTCGGCAGCCATTGTAGTGGCTTTAACAACGAAGAAGAAATGACTGTGGGTAAAACAGGAGGGCTGATGCTCTGCTTAAGAATAAACTGTTGGACATCTTGGAGAATACGTTAATCAATGAATCTGCCTTGTAAATATTTAGAAGTCACTGACGTTTGACATTGTAAATTATACGTAGTATACTAGGGAAGTAATGCTACAATGTTTTTTGAAAAAATTATATAGTGACGAGGTCCTGTGGAGAAACATACTTCCTAGCTGTAAACATATAGCCTAGCTTTTCCCAGACGCTGCCGCTATTGACGAGATGTGTTCGTGCCAGATCAAGTCCTCGGTGATGTGGACTCCGACCAGCTAAAATTAACGACTCTTTGGAAAAACTTGTCCATCCATCGCAACCGGATGAGCGCTAGGACGCTTTTTTTTCGTCAAGGTACAGGTACTGTGTTTTAGAAGAAAGATTGTTGCGTTCCCTCCAGGTCTTTCGTCAGAGAGGAAGTCGCTGCTAGTCTCCTTTTTTCTAGTTCACCTGCTGAAGTCCTGCATGTAGACTGCTGTCATCGGCAAAGCTGTGAATTGGATTGATCGTACAGGAAAGGAGGTCGTTGAGATGTAAAGCCATGTACAGATATGTAACAACACCGCGAACCGCACCACGCGACGAACCGCGCGACGCTAGTGTAGACGGTGAGAAAAACGCCGTTGCGAACCTGATTGGAGTTACAGCACGCCATTCGGCCCGATTCAGGCTCTGTCGGTTTTTCAGCGCAACATCAAACGAATGGCTCGCGACGAGGTTGTACATGTTTGGACAGTCATACCGGTGCGGCGAGCAAGCGCTCATCTCTGTAAATGGATAGACCCCGTGAAGAAAAGATGGAATAGTTGGAGGAGAAAACTCTTTTGCTTATAGAGCATTACAGAGCAGCGGAATTGTTGTGGGATGCAAAACATAGCCTGCATTACAATAAAACAACAAAAAATGATGTCTAGGAGCACAATGGAAACAACTGTTGCAACCGTGTGCTGATCTATTGGTATATAACTGCGTTTGCCGCCATCGTCTCGGACGTCGTCATCACTTGTTTTTGGATAATTCATAGTGAATATAAATATAGTCAGCTGCTGCTACTGCTGTATCCATTTCAGTTAGTATTCGTCTTTCACTGAACGACAAACATCAAAATTAGATCGTCATATTGTTGCGCGATGTGGTTGCACGACGTCGTTCGGTTTGTGGTGATGCTCGTTGCAATGTTGTTCGTCAAAATGCGCGCGCTGCGGTTCCGTTCGGTGCTGTTACATATCTGTACATGGCTTAAGAGGAACAGTGTCGGAGCCAACACCGATCCCTGCGATGAAGAGGAGAACCCGTTAATTACTACGGATATTTTGCGGCTAGAGAGAAAGACAGCCAGTGACTATAAGGATTTTTTCGCGAGTCCACGGTGTAGCACAGTGCACTATCGGGAACCCATACTCAAATTTTCGCAAAGTACGGGAATAGGGGAAGACGGATGTGACGTCGTCCGAATGTCAAAAAATCACGTGGTACGGGTACCCGCCTAACGTCTGTGAGGTACTAGCGGGTGAAAGGTCTTATGTCAATGTCATTTAAAAAGCAGGCATCTCCACTGAAAATTTGTCTTCGCAGTGCTGAAAAACGATCGGCCTTTTTATTTCAGATTCAAACAAGGCAGCTCAGTTTATCAAGGAGCTTAAAGTAAACATTCGTGTAACTCCCGGTGTAACTTGAAACTGTCAAAACTTCGAGAGGAAGGGGAAATTCCATCTGTTCCCGCTCCGGTTCACTACGGAATCTCGCGAAAAAATCTCTTATTATGTTTGGATTTAGTTTCTTTATTAGATAGATGTTATCCCCACTTACAGCTCGCGACTCACACCGTTTCTCTGCAGATTGTAGTCTACCTCTACCAACTTCGTTTGTCACTTTGTTTTTGAATCACCCTATAAGTCCTCCTACCTTTATCTTCCGCCACTCCTTCCTTGTCGCCCGTTCCGATGCCGTTGGTGCGAAACAGAGAATAGGGGATGAATTGAGGTGCTTTGGAGGTGAGATGTCCCCGGTTCCGGGAATGTGCTTGCATATTGGTCACTTGGTTAGCAGTTTCTGATTGGGATGAGAATTGTCCTCCATGTCGATGAACTGATAGAAAAGAAACACAATTTTACTTTGGCGTAACGTAAAACAACTTGAGAAGTTGCAAGTCTCGTAGTTGAATATGTAATGCCTACAGTCGAATTTAATTTTTTTCTTCTTATGTTGGTACACTCTTCTACAATACACGGACATAAAATGTTGCAGGAGTTTTGCATATTCGGCGATGTTCGGCTGACGCAAAATTGAAGCAGCTTTTGTGTAAAATGCAATCAACAGCTCTGGGTACAAGAAAATGGTACAAGCTCTTCTAAGAAGGCAGAGAACATGTCAGTGCTGAGGCTCATGCTGGATGCTTCAACACGCCAATATCTGATAAAAATGTTGAAGAACTAGTGAAAATAGTGTTGAGGAAATGCCCAATCACCAACGATGATTGATAATGATCTCGGCACCTCGTACTTTTCGTTCTAAGGAATTTTCTTGAGTTGTGTAGCTAAACTGCCTGATTCACTGGATTTGGACTCCTGTGACTTCTTCCTGTTCCCAAAACAGGAGAGACCCTCTACAGGACGGAGATTTGCAACGATGAAGGAGGTAAAAACTGCATCTTCCGAAAAGCTCAAGGCTATAAAAAGGTGCTCATCACAAGCGCTTCGAGGACTGGAAAAAGCGCAAAAACAAGAGTTTTTGATATCCTTGATATCCGCGGATGATAACTTTGAAGGTGACAACACAGATATAGATAAATAATTAAATATATTTTGATAAAAAAGGAAAGTCACATATTTTGATCCCACCTCGTATCTTTTACTAATTATATGATTACTTCGTCAAAATGCTGCTATGAAAATAAGCACTACCAGAGAATCAACCCTGAGTGCTTGTTCTATATTTAGCAAACACCCTGTATTTTAGGACTAAGGTTCATAGGAAGTGGCACATTGCTACTGTATTTCTAACCACTTCGTATATATTGATCTTTAAAACTTGGTATACCTAATCTTTATAATGCAGAGCTTTGATACAATGAGCCGTATTCATAAAACAAAGGATATCCTTGTACTTGCAAATTTTGAAGGAAATCCTCCAGATGGTATTTATAATAATTTGAAGTAAATGCTTTTGCTTTTTGAGTATGAGCATATCCTTCAAAGCAGTGACATAAGTAAAAGGATATTCATAATCTTGACCTTATACTTGGCATAGGAAGCATATCCTTGAAAAATTCTGAGTGTGGTCAGTAGCAGACTCAGCTTCGTAATGAAAGGTAGTCAAACGATGATGGCGGGAATTGTGGATATTAGGGATGTTAAAACGTACATACCTCGTACCTCGTTACCTTCACTTGGCCGTGACTTCAAAAAATTATATCGGTTTGACGAAGCAAATTTACAATGGCTTGCGGACAGGTTTTTAGTTGAGAATGAGGAAACTCGAGGAGGAGCACTTTCATGTATTCATAAAATGAACGCTATCTCGGTGACCCTGGATATCAACAAGGTATTGGTCAGGAACTTGGTGTTAGTCAAGCAACGGTATCTCGGACTGTGGATAGAGTTGCGAACAGCATAGTTGCACAGTCGAACGAATGGATCAAGTTTCCAACTACCAACCATGAACTGATGAATTTCCGACACCAAATGGTGTAATTGATTGTACACATATAGGAACCCTGAAACCAAATCGCCATGGAGTACAACTGTCAGTGATGCTGAGTGAACGAACTCCCACGTCAACTACAAGCTGGAACAAGTCAGGACATGTCGCTCAAGATACAAACACCAGTCAACCTTTTACTTCTTCTTGGACGATATCCTCGCGAGCATAAGGTAATCATTATGAATATGAAAACAAGGATATGCTTATACGTCTACCTTTTTCTCCGAAGCAAGACCTTATGCTTCTACCTTATGCTTCCGAGGATATGCTTTTCTTTTATGAATACGGCTCAATATCGTACCATCAGATCACGAAGTCTGACGGTGTTATCCCTGATAATCTGGCACTGTTAAAATTGTTCTCCATCTGGATTGTATCTTTTGATCGATAAAATCATTGTTTTAGGAAGAGGTGCTTCCTAAAGGTACAAAGCCCGAATGCGAATACACGTCGATGGCTATTGTACCGGGAGACAATCTACACTACAGAGAGCATAAAAGGACCAAGGGGTCCGTACAATGCAGACGCCACTACCCTACGGGGATAATAGCACAGGAGACAGAGGCGTCGAGATTTATTTACCTGAACAAAATTGCGTTATTAATTGCCAAAAGAAATTGATTAGATCTATTTTTCAAGGATAATGCCAGAAAAAGGAATAGAAACCAACGTGTATCAATTAAAGGAATCTTTCAAAAATAATACTTATTTACTCTTGAAACACAATACAAAAAATGAGTAAATAAATATGAAGTAAGGGTCCATAGGAAGCCGGTACGTGTACATATGGATCATAGATGTTACTACTGTATTATTGAAATATGAATAGAGATACAACTAATCAATGAATTATTTGATTTTTTTTATATCGAAGCAGCCGCGCAGGCAAAAGCCTAAATGCCGGAACACCGCGGCTGTTGTGATGATCCCAACGAAATTTTCTTAATACGATTTTTGAACTGCCTAAGGTTAGTAGAACTGGGAAAAGCTTCCTCTTGTAGATTGTTCCACAATCTCGGCACCCTCGGGACAAAGGAGCGGCCGTATCGGCCAGTTCTGGATGTACGAAGTTCGACACGGTTATGATGGGACGCCAAAGTCAGGCGGGTCTGTCTGGCAGGCACATCGCGCGGCGGCATCATGGAAGAGAGCTCTAAGGAGCAAAGCCCGTTGGTGTAGCGGTAGAAAAGAGCTAGATCGCCGACGGCCCGCCGGTGTGAAAGAGTCCCGAGACTGTCTGTTAGAGAAGAGTCATCGATCAGTCGGACCGCCCCGCCGTCCTCACATTTACTATTAATTATTTTAACTTTTTCTTGAACTCATTCCCAATGCGTAGATCCTTTATATCGTCAGGTAAATGTATATATAATTTTGTAATATTTTCGGAAAATTTCTGATGTCTTCATCATGAAAACGCAAGTCACTCACTTCCATCAGTCTCTCTATTATCCACTTCGCCAGTGCGTCGCTTCAGCAACCATTGCAATGATTTTAATGGAATCGCCATGAACCAGCATTATCTACTACATTTCCTCTTCTATCAAACGCATACTGAAATTACGCAGTGACAAAATCGCCAACTGATGAAAATAAGTGCCTTGATCTTATTATGAGAACATCACAAATTAATAAAAACTATTACATTTCCATATTTGCACTTAGCAATAAAAAATGGATTCACTTTAAAATGGGATTATGAAGTTATGACGGTAAATGCTCCAGCCTTATCATGACACCAATTTGAACTTGTCATTTGGAAGCAATAATCTAAAGCAATAATATAAAATATAAAATCTCCATATTTCTTGTATTAACTAAGTCAGGTAGCAATGACACTGACAAATCTAATATCAAATTGTCACGATCGCAGCTATTCTATAGTATCGCAGTCGAATCTACCCATCTTAAGTAATTAAAACAAATATCTATCTTCAACAATCAGGTTATCGCATTTTTCATTTCAAGCATGAGCTCAAGCCCTATCACTCAATTTATTATTACTTGATAATCCTAAAATAAGTACGCCTGGAATATAGAATTAGAACACGCGGTACATATAGGGCGAGAAACTCCGCCATCTCGGACAATGCAACGACCCAACTATGCGTTCCATGAATAATGAATCCATTCATCGCCTTGAGAATCAATTGCTGCATCCCGGTGACAGGGTTATAATACTGTCAGAACACGATATTCTCATTACTGCACATTTAATAATTAATTAGAATCATTAGCGAATTATTGATGATTAACCAGTGGGAATTAGGTATATGGAACAACACTGTGCAGATGATTGGTCGTATTTATAGATTGGTATATCGATCCAGTTATCACATATTTATATTTATTTGTGCAGATCATGTGCAAGGTGTCCAAAAGTATATGGTCAATCTGAACATTAATATGTCGAATTGCTAACTTTTCTGCCCCCTGTATAACTACGACTGGAAGATGAATTTTACTTACCACGCCTACTGGCGAGGAAGTACTGTAATCGCCAAACAAAATTGAAAATGAGATATTACTTGTACATCACGAAAAACCATGTCACTCATTTCCGTCGAAAATATTTGGCACGTCTATAACTTTGAAAGTACCGGGCTGATTTTGATGAAATTTTCGCACAAGTTTACTACTATGCCAACGGTGAAAACTTTGTAGATTTTGAAAATCAGCCCAGTGGCGGCGGAGCTACAAGCAAGAACAGAAAGGAATTAAAATCGCTCAAACTTCGTTTTTTGACTTTTCAGAGATCATTTTCGAAAAAAAAATTGTAGGGGTTAAACATTGGGGTCGGAGTTATAGAAGAGACTCAATTTTTACATTTTATACATCATAGATTTACTCGTACATTTGCTCTTAAAACTTGGAGAAACATCAACGGGCGTGTCGCGTCTAGGTCACACTTCTCGTACGCTACGAATTTGCCTCGGTGGCCAGACTGTCGTCTAATCTGTCACCACCACACTGGTAGAGCTGCCCACCATAGCATGACTGCCGTTGCCAGATATTCGATACTTCCGGAAGGGGCAAGAAAGAAGTACCTAGATCGCACCGTTATCAAATGACTGGGACTTTGGACCAATTGTTTGGGTCTGTTTAGCTCACTTGATCCTTTCTTCCTCATAATAATAATCATTTATCATCTGATGACAGCGTTGCGTGGGAAGTGCAGAGTCAACCTCACTGACGCCCGTTTTTTGGAAAACCTTATCTTTTAGCCGAAATCTCTTGTTCGGGATGGATAAAATGAACCATTCACGAGAAAGACAGTCCTGTTTTAGTACTGTCATGCGTCCGACATAATGACTCAGCCTATTTAAAAATACAGAAATTCTGATAAAATATTCGTAATAAGACTCTCATACTTTAGGCCGACTTTTTCTGGATCGTGGAGACAGTATCCAAATCAGAGTATTTTCTCGAAAACGACTATATCTACAGGCAATTAAAAAGAGTTATTGGGTACAAAAAAAACTTTATTATTGTATATCAACCGACTGCGGCATTTTCAAATAACCTAATGACTAATGAAAATTATAAAAAAGGTCTGTAGAAATGACAAAAATTTGATTTACTGTTGCAAAAACTATCTATGGGTACATTTAGAAAACATCGTGGGAAAACTTTTACATCACAATTCCTAAAAATATAAACGTTCACTTAAAAATGTATGTACAAGACTTTGAAATTAGCATACTAGTCGGTAGGAAATGTATCGTCCAGCGGTTTCCGACGGCCTGATGATTTTCACCACCTGCAACAAAAAAAGGACATAATGCAGTTCCGGTTGCGAAGTAGTGGCATAGAAAAACGTTACGTATAACGGATCTCAGGGTATGAAGTCGATATATTTTTGACACATTAAATTTTTGAATCCAGGATAACATATGTCATTTTATTTTCATTTATCTCCAAAACATCATATGAATTACCCCGCGGTTTTTAAATTTAGACTGAGCTTAAAATCCAATCCCATATGCATATGCTATACGTACAATGACCTGTTACATTTAACTGATTTATGTGTTTGTGGATCATATGATAACTACAGCAGCACATCTAACTAAAACGACACTATTAGTGTCACTGTTTTAGGAAAAAAATCCAATACCACCATTGCTGAGCTCACATCTTACTTCAAAAAAGTGCACATATCCTTAACATTTTCGCTAGAAATTATTGTGGGAAAGATCCACAAGTTGAGTTATCACTATTTAAATTTATTTAATATTGCTTTGCTGTTTCCTTATTTCCCCAATGAACTCGTAATTTAATTTTTCAGTCGAAACATATTGACGTGACTTCAATATTCGCATCGAAGTAACTATTCTGTAACCGAAATCTATTCTGTAGGGCGGCGAATTAGTGAAAAAGCTTCGTGTCTGGTCAATTTGAAGCACCTGATGTTATTCTGTTGAATTTTGCAAATGAGAATTACCAGTACGGAACGATATTCAATGCTGACCATAAAAAATATTATCATTTCCGCCTATATTGAAGGAAACGTGAAATGACCAGCATATTATCATATTTTAGATAGGAAACTGGTGGTATTACATGTGATACTTGATGTTTAAGTTACTAGCAATCACCAGCTGCGTCAAGTCCGTTAACCCGCATCGCTAGTATAAGGCCTAAGCGTTATGCAATATGTATTAAAAATATGAAGGGCAATAACATTTTGCATTTTTCACAAAACTTTAAATAAATAAAATAAAATGGGCAGTATAGGCAAGTGCATAGTGCTACAGGTTTGTTTGTTAGTATATTCAGCAAATCTTGAAAGATGCCACTTTTGCTGTTAAATTAGCTGCTATAAGAATGAAAAGGCGTGTGGTGAGGCGTTTATCAAACAAAGAGAGAATTGGATTTATGGTAATTTTCAAAGATCTTAGTCCAAATATGTGGAAAAATGGTGTATTGAAAATGCCAAAAAATGTTTAGATGTTGATCAGATCCTTTTTAATGACATCTTTTCTGGCGAATACTGAACATTTCTGGAAAATGTTCATCAGGTGAAGGACCTATATACATCGGGCATAAGTTTGTTTTCAAAACAATCAGGTAATATATTTCCAAGCTCGTAAAAAAGATATCAGGTAAAACTATTATTTTTTCCGTTTTCCTCAAATTGTGAGCAATAAATACCGCCCTATTTTATGCGGACAATATGTTGAGCGCAATGTCGCATGTTTGAGAAATATAGCAAGTGAACGCACTACGCAGTGAAACCCAATATTTGAATAAATAATAGGCAATTAAATATAAAATTCTTGTTGATGCTTTTTGCCGAGCCACCGCACTCCGTGTGTGCCCGTTTCCATAGAAATATTAATGAATAATTTACTTCTTGCCTGTCACACCGTATATCATGTACGAACGAGGTAAATACGGAAAGTTCTCTCGCAATCAGTCGCTCGCTCATCTTTTGTGCTGCTTTGTTGTTTCGTTTTGTAATACACGATGAATATGATAAAAGTAACGTACTGACCGTGAAATATCAGGCGTTCCTTGATACTATGAGGGTTAACTCCGAAATAAGATTCGCCGCACTGGAAGGTGTGAGAAGAAATCGGACAACATCGCTGCGGCGACTGTTCCCTCACTCTCGGTTCCCTCTGGCAGCGCTTCGCTGAGCCTCTCATTCTTGGCTCAGCAGCCGTCCCATATGGAGTTTCCTATTTCTGATCCCGCCAAGTACAATATTCGTTCCATATTTGCACGATAAAGTAAATCCACCCGTGGATATTAATCGTTAGTTGACGAAAGTTTATGGCGATTCATGTAACACGCCTGAAAGTGGTGTAGGGAGTTTAGTGTCGGTCGGATGCCCACGATGAAGAACGAGGGAACCACTGCCAGTCTCGGAGACGGTTATCGAGATGGTCCGACGCCGAGTGCTTCAAAACAGGTGGATCACCGTCCGCGATATTATTGCTCAGATTCCTGGAGCTCACCGACGGTAATTCTCATTCCACTTCGCGGTAAACCATCTCGAAAACCGCCTCCGAGACTGACAGTCGTCCACTCCGTCCTTAGTGGACTTCTTTCCAATCAGCACTAAACACCCTGCACGACTTTCGAACGTGTTTAACGGACATACACATTTTTTACATGGTACCTTGCAGTTTTGATCACAGGAACGGATAGAGCGGACAATTTTACTTTTAGACTTGACTATGGACAAAATATAGTCCAGTTAAGGTCATATCTAATAAATTGCAATTCGTTTCTACTGTCCATCAGTAATGCAGTGAAAACTAATATTGATATAGGTGTACCACAAGGTTCTGCACTGGGTCTAGTGCTGTTCTCATTATACATTAACAATCTTGAGCACTCCACGCAAAAATAATACAAACTTACAGGACACCGACAACTGCCGACATGACCTTCAATTCAAGGTCATGCTAAAACTCAAATTTGAGATCACCAGTGAATATCCAGGGAAAATCTCTACTCCAACCCTACTATTTTAATTTTACCAATCCCCTTACGTGTTCCCGAATATCTTGCCGTTCCGGGAATTTTGAATCTTCCTCTGTAGACGTCAATATACATAAGTTGCATCTGAAGGACGTCTGTCACGATACGGAATTTTGTTCTAAATTAAGGACAGCGTCAGACTGCAATAAGTACATAATTTTGTGTGAACAAATTTAGTGCTAAATTTTTTAAACGCTGTTCTAAATATCATACTAAGGTGCGCAAACGACTGCTGCGCTAGGTGACAAAGAATTACATGTTTTGTGTTAAATCCTTGATATTTTGTGACGATTAGATGAGATGATAAGTGGTTGACAAAAACACGCCTTATTTCAAACACTATCAGATTCGGCTGATTTTAGCTTCTAGCTTTTATGGCCTGAGCTGTATGTTCTATAATATTGACGGCATGCCGGTCGTTGTGCCATTGCTCCATCGGTGGCACTCATAGCAAGTAGGTGTGGAATGGATGACTACTCAGTACACAAGAATTATACTGATTTTCTATGTAATACCCCTGCCATGATGGTGACTGTGTGATGCTAACAACATTAAGCAACAACTTTTAAAATACTTATTGAGACAATTTGTAATGTGTCAGCGTGACATTTCTAGAGATCAAGCGAACGCTTCATTGTTTTTGCCATAGATGATAAATTATTGTGATCTCAAATTCCATTTTAAAGAATGTCGAAAATGGGGTTATCACACGGGACAGCTACAACAAAAAATTTAAACAGTACTTTACCTGCCCTCTTTTCAGCCCAAAATATCTTGCTACAGGATCTCCAGCTTGAATTCTCATCAGCATGTTCTCCTTCAGTTTACTGATTTATCTACTAAGGAAGATAATGATATTTTTGACCTTCAATCCAATGCACCTCATTTCTTCCAATCATCATGGACCACTAAAAGGGCCCTTAAAATTCTCCCATTTGTAGAGATAGATAAAAAAGTCCAAGAGTTTATAAAAACATGTACACAAATTTCATCACATCATTGTTTCTATTAATTGGACGTTTCACACTTATTTTTTTTATTTATCAGTTGTGGAAAGAAGTTCATTTTGATGATTGACATGATAATTTCAACATACTTGATAAAAGCACTCTAAAGGATACTATCTAGCTAAAAGTTCTTGTTTCTCCTCAGGTGTCATAACCACGTGTTCTGGTACCAGTTCATGCTCAGTAATGTTAATCAGTAATTCAGATTCAAGAAACTGTTCTAGGATATATTTGGGAGCCATGTCTACAAGCGACTGTTTAGCTGAAGGTGTCATTCCTGCTTGTACTACAATAATAGCCCTAAAAACAAAAATAAAATGGAGTACTAATATTTAGTATGAACATGGAATAAATTAATGGTATGAACATTCTTCTGCATGGTACTCTGATGAAAGTAATTTTGAGCGGAAATAAAAGTCCAACTCTATAAAATTATCACAAGTATTACATAGCTGAAATATCATAGGGAGTAGCCTAACTCAAGGCTGTCAGCCTAATGGATGGACCTAATCTGTAACTTCTGTATTATCTGCCTAGTGAAAGAATGCAAGAGACAAAATGTAGAGTGTTGCTGAAACCAACAGGTACCAGTATTGTCTGAGAAACTACTATTGCAGTCAGATCTTTCTCCTTAATTAATTTCACACATAATAGTTGACACCACTTTTTTCTGCCTGCATTGCTTTTCCTTGCATTCTCTCACTGAGCAGATGATAAGTACTGTTTTCCCATTGTATGTAATGAGAGTTACCTGTGGATGTTTTCATCCTGCATCCGAGAACAGTATGTTTTGATGGTTTTGATCCCAATTTTTGGCTCATCAGGGAAAAATACAAACATCTGATCTGTTGGATCGTCATTGTGGGCTACCAGAACGATGAGGTCACTCCTTGATGGCCGTTTTTCACTGGGTTTATCTCCAAACTGTTCTTTAAACTGCTCTAAGGTCTGATCCAATTCATCTTGGGTGACTAGATAACCTCTATCGTGGCACAACTGGAAATTCCATAAGTAAATGTATGTCCGAAAGTAAATAAGTATCTTTAGATTACCTGCATAACAGTTTTACGTATTCTCCATAGTTTGTAGGTTTCTGCTTCATCATCCATGTTTATTTGAAATTCAAAATATTTTTCAAAAGCAACACCAACAAAAAGACGAAATTGTAGGTTATGAAAACAAATGTCAAGATTGTCAATTATGACACGTTACCCCGCAATGGCGTCGGAACAGGGGCGGATCCAGGAGCACAGAGTCGAGATTCATGCAATGTTAATTTTTATTGGAGGTAGTCTATAGAGATACAAACAGTTTGATTTGAAGAGACATATTTTTAAAAGATAAACAGGGTACAATAAATCAACTTTTTTAATGGCAAATAAATAGTTACCTAAACAAACATACAAAACAGTGGTTTCTAGGCTCGACAAACGATTCTATATTTCACGTGTATCCTGTGGTAATTCTTACTCTACGATGTTGTTAAATGTATTAAAGAATAAAGTTACTGATCAAATTACCCAGGACACCATAATTTTAATGAATATATACGAATACAAATATTACTGAGCCAGACGAAGGCTTTGCCTTCCTTTGAACCCTCACCAAATGGACCCCTGGGGAAAGTCCATTTTCTACCTACCTATACCTTGCGTTTACCTTTAATGCAAATTTATCAATATTCTTTATCACATTTCCACTTTTCAAATGCAGCCGAACTATCAGGTGTATGGCTGTTATTTTTCCCCATTTTAGTACTGCACTGTTCGACCATTTCCTTTATTCAACTCCAATGATATTATCTACGAGCACCACTTCACTCCTCTGTATCTGTACTGCAAATCTAATCGTGTACGTGTACCGCTTTACATATTCTGTTTATACGTATAACCTAACGAATCTTTTATTCATATAATAACAACATGGGTATCAAACTCGTGATTTTGACTATACTCATATACTGCCTAGCGAACGATAACGTTGTGAATTCTCTACTAAATCCGCACAGACCTCACGAAGTTGAGTACCTCAAAGAGGACGTTGGAGGGCCTCTGATACTGACTCCTCTACTAGAACAAAACAAGACTCGTGAAGCACGTGAGGCCTCAAAAGTGTCACTGGATGGGGTTGCAAATACGATTGAAAGTTATTCTGGGTACTTCACGGTGAATAAACGCTTCAACAGCAACCAGTTCTTCTGGTTCTTCCCATCAAAAGGTGACTATAAAAATGATCCCGTGCTGTTATGGCTGCAAGGAGGTCCCGGAGTATCTTCGTTGTTCGGACTTCTCACGGAAAATGGACCCATCATGGTGAATAAGAAGTCCCAGTTGGAAATTAGGTAACATACTGTTGAAACGTTTTATCCATAAATAATTGCGCCTAGAAATATATCCAGGAATATTTTATTTATAAAGGCTAGCAGCTTTTTGGCAGTTACAAACCAATTAACGGCATTTGGGATGTTTCAACTGTTAGTTGCTGCTAGCAGAAGTTGAAATTACTAGAATATATTTGGAAATTTTCTCGCCCATGCCACAGCATGTTTATCTAGTACAAAATATGTACTCAGTGAGTTTAGCAGTGTTAAAATAATGACCATATTAAAGGATGCTGTGGCATCAATGTCAACGTTTTATCCTTGTTTTTGTTTACCTCTTAGTTTTTGCCACAGCTAATCCACGAAGTTCTAGTTGCTTGGAATCAGGTGCCACAACCACACGTCGATCATCTCATGTTGTTGACACCTCGACGCATACAGGAGTGTAGTCAGCTGCTGGGTCGCCCAAAACTTTTTTTCTTATTACTTGTCAACAAAATTTCGTCAGAATGTTATCGTTTCATTCTTGATGTAAGACTACCTCAATGCCAAAAAATCAAGTTGGAGAAATTATTTTTTCTAGGTGTAACACTTCTAATGTCACTGAGTATGTAAAACAGTTGCGCTACTCCATAAAAATATCAGGGTCTATAAGCGGGGTTTACGGCACTGAAAATAATTAAAATTTCAAATCGATTGCATTTATAAAATTTTACCATTTAAATATTTCAAATTGATTGCATTTATAAAATTTTACCATTTAAATATTTCAGATATGTATTTTAAAGTTTCATCATATTTTGCTTATATTTACCCTGCAGATCTGGAAGGCGTCCGGTCAATATCATAGCGCCATAGATTTTGAAACACCTCATTACCTTTTAGGGAACATACATGGACCAACAATCATTCAGTGCTGTATATCGACAACCCCGTAGGAGCTGGTTTCAGCTTCACAGATAACGACAATGGCTATGCACGGAATCAAACCCAAGTTGGCAACGAGCTCTACATAGCACTCCAACAGTTCTTCACACTCTTCCCAGAACTGAGGGGGAACGACTTCTTCATCACCGGAGAATCATATGCAGGGAAATACATACCTGCTTTAGCTCATACCATCCACAAGAACAATCCCACCGCTCCCAAGAAGATTAATTTGAAAGGCCTTGCTATCGGTAATGGTTATATAGATCCACTGTATCAGAAAGGCTATGCTCAGTATCTATATCAAGTTGGATTGGTCGATTTGAACACGTCGCGTGTCATAAAGAAGTGTGAAGACAAAGGTAAATATAATGATGAAATACAAGGTGGCCGATAAGCCTTGTTCAGGTTCTACAGAAATCTTATTCCCTAATTGTTCGGATTGTGCCAGTTATGCAATCACAAAGACATATTTTGGATAGCTTGCTGAATATTGCTCTACAGTGGTTGGTTTGCTGGCAGAAAGCTTATTTTAATATGCGAGGTCCGATGGTACGTTGCCGGCCCTTACTAGAATAACCAAGTTCTGCCGCGATATGATCCAAAGCTTTGCGACCTTCACAACTTAACTTCCAAGAAATATGGTACTAGTAGATCAGAACATCGCGTCACGATAAATGTGTTCAGAAAGTCTGATCTCCCGATTAGGCAATTCCAAACAGCTCCGAAGATTACCCGTTTTAATATACCCACACGGCTTTCCGTGGGCATATATGAAAAATGTCAACAAAAGCACAATAGAACAATATATGGAAATAAATATTCTTCCCGAAGTCATCCAAAAAGTAATCAAGTAATTCCACTGATTTACACAGCAAGGTTGCTTGACCACTTGACTAAACAACATATCCAATCAATTTCAATACTTTACTACCTTTGTGAGTTTTGCATATATTTATAGTCTTCTCTAGTTAAGCTTGAATAATACTATACTTGCCTAATGTGCAATTTTTATTTGGTTTCAGCTGTTAAGTACATTACAGAACAAAAATACCTCGATGCCGCGAACGCATTTGAGGAAGTACAAGAGATCATGAACATAGCTAATGGAAATATCAGCTTCTACAACTACCTAGAAGTAACTGACCCTGATAGCGAAATTCCTATGGACATATATCTTAACAAGCCAGAAACACGACAAGCGATCCATGTTGGGAATGTTACATTTGGTTCCAAAAAGGCTTATGCAAATCTCTTTGAAGACATGCCAAAATCCATGTCGCCATGGTTCGTGGAAGCAGTTAACAATTACAGGGTGTTGTTGTACACTGGTCAATTAGATATTTGTGTCGCATATCCTCTGACATTGAATTTGTTAAAGAATATAGAATTTAATGATATTGGAGGGTATCGCAAAGCACATAGAAAGATATGGAATGTGGGAAAAGAGATTGCGGGCTATAGTAAAACCTATGGTAACTTTACTGAAGTATTGGTGAGGAATGCTGGTCATATGGTGCCTACAGATCAGCCTAAGTGGGCTGAAAACATGATAACTAGCTTTACGAGAAATACAGATATAGGTAAATGATTATATGTCTTTAATTAATAAAATTTCAATAGAAATTGTGTTTTGGTTGTACTGTGACTTTGTCAGGGAAAGATATTCGTCTTCTCATATGATGAAAAATATGAATGACAATCAAATGTTCACCCCCTGAGTTGATATTTATGCTCATTATATTCATTACTTCAACTTAATCAGATTGGACAGACTGAAAATTAGTTTTTTAACTCAGATGGATATTTGATCATATTGTCAGTGGTCATATACATACCATAGCTCATTTGGGAGCTATTGCAACTTTAACTTGTACAACATAAACTATTATGTACTTCTGTAGGTATAAAAAAATTTTGGGCAAGCATTTTGTGTATGGAGATCTATTTTTCCAAAATTTCATTTCCAGAAATATAATGATGTGCAATAACAGCTCAAAAAATGTGATTTTTTAGTAACAAGAGTTTTAGGGAAAAAAATGTTTTTTAGCTAATAAACTAAAACAGTATTTTGTAGGAAGAAACAGACAATACTCCCCAATACAAAGTTATGGTATGTGCATGACTACCAAGTAAACATATGGTAGTACCATCAATTTATCAAGCTGTTTCTAATAAGCACAATGAAGGACTTGAAATTTACCATTTGTGGTACATGGACAACAACAAAATAAAACAATACCTTAAACTTATAAAAACTTATTTATTAAGTTACTCTTCTGGAACTTCAACAGTACCGTCATTTATGTCATCAATGATATCATGTGGTGGTCTACCATCAATTGTACATCCTACAGATTGTGCCGTACCCAAAACTTCTTTTACTGTTCCTGAGAGTGCCTTTGCCATGGAACGAGGCCTCATCTGCCTTGCAATTGCAAGTATATCATCAAAGGTTATGTTCCCACTGTGTTTAACTAAAAAAAATATGGTAAATACTTATTCATTTAATTATTTCATTTGCTTACTGTTCTTTTGCTTCTTCCTGTCACGTGGGGGCTCCTTCAAAGCTTTAATAATCAATGAAGCAGCTGAAGGGACAACAGAAATTGTCGCCTGACGGTTTTGGATTTTCAGCTGTACAGTAATCTTCAAACCTTTCCAATCAGCGGTTCCTTTGGCAATGTCGTCACCAACTTTCTTGGGCGACTGCAAGCATGAAAAACGTAAATAGTACACATTCGATTTTTGAGGTTACAGGGAAAAATTCTAGTAGTAAAGACAATGAGGAAATTACTTACCAAACCAAGGGGACCGATTTTTGGGGCCAACGATGATGTTGCACCAACTTCTCCCCCTACACATCTTAGGTATACTGAAAAAAATTAAAACATTGTAGGCTGCGATGTCGTCTACATTTCTGATCTGATTTTCACATATTTTGTAAACTTACCATATTTTACCTCATTAGGATCGAACTTGGGAGGCATTATCTAGCGTATTATTTGTAAATCTGTCTTAAAAAACAAATATATTTTTGGATGTTTGCGGATTTGCAAAATCCTACAAACTTATTTTCTTTCAGAAAATTTAAAAGAGGCTGTCATTTGTCAGTTTCAGGTTCACGTCAAGCTGTCAGAAATGTCGCGTGGTACTTGACAGCCGACTTGTAAAGTGGGTCCCACACGATGCTTCCAAGTCCAAGGTTGTTTACAACGTTCGGCACCGCACAATTGTGTCACCTTATTAAACCTCTCCCACACGTTCGCCACATGGCACGTTCGGGCTGTTGTCGGTAAATTTGACTCGCGTCAAAGGACGTTACAACGTTGGAAGCATCGTTCGTTACGCTCCCACACGAGATTTTGTTATACTCCAACCAACCACCACGAAGGCCTAAGGCCTAAACACCCATGGGGTGCCGTGGGACGATAGGGGGATACAGGGGAACGCCACACGGACTCTGGCGAGGGAACACGTGTGCATGCAACATGCATACATTCTGGCCCCGCCTATACGAGATCCGCCGGGTGGTACCTCTGCGTGCGACAGTCAGAGACCGTCCACCTACGGACAATCACAACATCCATAGCCAAGAGAAAAATTTCTCATGGAACGGGATTCGAACCAGCACAGCGCACGGCGACTGATCAGGAGACCGAAGAGTCTACTATTGCGGCTACCGCTGCTGCCTAAAGACGGATTGCTTGTGTCCACATGGCACGGCCCGACTCGCGTCAAAGGTCCTTACAACGTTGGAAGTGTGGTTCGTTACGTTCCCACACGGGATGTCATGTGTTTGATGGTATTAGGTTAGAACCAGTAGCGGTGACAAACATTATTTATTTCTTTTGTGGTGAAGTAGTGGTGTATGGGAAGTCTTTTGATTTGAATACCTACCTATTAATAATAATGTATGTTCCGTAACTAACTTTTGAGGAGAATGGATTAAATTAGTATACATACAAAGCATAGGCTGCAACACTTTCTTCATATTGCTAATATTTTGTACGTTTCGCAGGTGAGTTATGGCTGGCCCAAGGATATGTATTTTAGTAAATTATAAATTATCAAGTGCTTACAGTTGTTTCATAATAATGTCCTGTTGCAATTCAAGACTAGTTGAGAAATATATTGAGTTCCATTTCATAACTAACGAAAAAGATTAAATAAATGATAACTCTGAAAGTACTATCAGGATTATGATGAAATTTTGTCCCTAGGTTACTACTATGAAAATGACGAAAATCTCTGCAGTTTTTGAAAATCAGTACAGTGGCGGTGGAGCTATCGTCGAAATACTAACAAAAAACGGTCAAATTTCGTATTCCGACATTTTTGAGGCTTCTGACATACTTAAGTTTTGGTCGCTGAGGACAGACCTGAAATTATTTTTCGGCGCTCGAAAAAATTGTTTCCTCGTTTATTTTGTATAATTTTTCCTTCAGTTGTAAAGGTTCAAGCGCGGCACTGACACCGATAATAGGCGTTGGCATCACCATGCGTCGAACGTCCGAGACTAAAAAGTTCATCCCATCGTGTAGGAGACACACTTGCCAATTGGGGGGTGTCGAACGTTGTAAACAACGTTGGAGGCATCGAATGGGACCTGCATTATAGCTGGATTTTTTGTATTAATGTAGAAAGTGGTAGAAAGATATGTCTTGTGCTCTGAACATCCGTCGATGTCAAACGTCAATCAACGAGCCAACGGTTCTGCAGTTTTCATTTTATGTTTGTTGTCACTGTAGTTGTCAAAATCCTAGTTGAAAGTTGAGTTGTTTTTTTTATTTTACCTAAAAAAAGTGTTTTTCGTCATTCATCTCATAAGATATTCATTCAAGAATGACAATTAGAACCCAGGAATGCAAAACCCAACCATGAATACAACAGCTACATTAATAGAAACTGTGCAGTCTTCCGGGGGCCTTCATTGCTCCAAAGATGCCCTCACGGATATGTACGGATGGTTCCTGCAAGTACTGTTAGCCAGTCTTGCTTTCACGTGTCTCATAGGTAAAAATCGTACTTGCTTGTGCTGTGCTTGCAGTGAATTACATTTTTGTAGCTAAAAGATTCTGCGAACCTAAACTCGAACGACGATCTTGGTTGATATGGTTCTACGATACATCGAAGCAAGGAATGGGAGCTATGGCCATACACTTTGCAAATATTTGGCTCTCAGGTCAATACACTGGAGATCCTTGTACCTGGTAAGCTTCATACAATGTTAATTAAATTATAATATAGACAGGGTATTACATTTTGTTTTAGAAATCAGTCCTATCTAGCAGTAGCAGTTTGTAATCAGAATCAATTGTTTCTTTTCCACAAGGAATTTTCATTTAGCTTATTTAATGAAATATTGTTCAAGGTTACATTCAAGAATATGTATCCATATGTCATTATGTTAATTAGATTTTGAGTCTGGTTGATGCCAAATATATGGTAACATTATTGAAGAAAATGAACTTTAGATTGTTGAGGTTGTGGCCACTTAAATGCTGTATATTTACACAAAATAGAAGTTATTTTCTCTTCAATTTGATAATGGTAATGATTTTTCATTATATGTTAAAAATCAAATGGTTCATTCTTAAGGTTAGTTGTTAAGTATTAAAAAAGAAACGTGTAAGTTTTACATGTGGGTAGATAAATATTTATTTATATTATCCTCATCTTGATGATCAAATCAATCCAGCAAATAGCAGTACTTTCTAGAAGGATACATATAATGTTTATCAAATTATATATTATAGCAAAATTTCTATTTGCTCATCTATCTGAAATCTTTGACATGTACTTCTGACATGTGAGGCTCTATTTTGTTGGATAATTTTGTATTCTCATATTTTCTTAAGGTCAATATGTAGTGTGGAAGAATATATTTGTTTTCATTATACTCATAAACAAGTTATTTATAAACATACATACATATATACATATAGATATCTGTGCTATTATAAGATTTATTTTGTATCATATTTAATTCTTTCAACTATTTAGGTCACTATGTTATTTTATCCGTGTTAATAATTGTTATTTTCTTGGCATTACAAAAGTAGCATTGAGATACAGGGTGGGCCATTAAGTTGAGTGGATTTTCAAACATCATATAAGAAAAACTACAAAGCATAGAGAAGGTAATTTATATTTTCAATAAAGTAGATACAAGGGAATATAATTTTTTAAAAATAACACATGTGAGCTATCAAAACGTACACACTCCTTAAATTCTCATGATAACTCACTGGCACATCGCTCGTGGCATAGTGGATATCTCCTCAGAAATGTTGTGCTTGAGCTGGGTAATCGTCGTCGGTTTATTGGCGTAAATGCGGATCTTCCATTCCCAGAGAAAAAATCCAGTGGCCTGAGATCTGAGCTCCGGGGGCCACGGAATGTCCCCTCGTTGCGATATCAGTTGTCCACTAAATATTTCTGTTACCACTGCTAAAGACTTGTTGGCGGTACAGGATGTCGCGCCATCTTGTTGAAACCAGGTCCTGCTATGGTAGGCTTCGAAATTATGCAGTTGTGGAAAGAAAAAGTTATGTAGCATTGCTGTGTAGTGATTAGAATTTACTGTAACAGTCTGGCCTTGCTCGTTTTCGAAGAAATAGGGTACAATGATTCCTTCAGCCGACATGGCCACCCAAATTGTAACATAACGTGAATGCAAATGTCGTTGATGTTTTAATTTGGGATTTGTGCGGCCCAATACTGGTAACTTTGCTTGTTGACAAATCCACTCAAATGAAAATCAGGCTCATCAGAAAAGTGAGTATTGTTCAAACTTGGAAAGCGCTCTAACATTGTTTTGGCAAATGCATGGCGTAGATGCTGGTCCTGCGGCTTCAATTCCTGCACTAGTTGAAAATTATATGGGTGCAATTTAAGGTCTTTTACCAAAATATGCCTTACAGATGTTCTTGATATGGCGAGCTCAGCTGATCTCTTTTGGAATGATAACTGTGGATCGCGCCATACGGACGTCGCAACTTCGCTTAGAGTTTCCTCTGTTCGTATTGACCTTGGACGCCCCGCAGGTTTCTGATTCAGTCTCGAACCGGTAGACTCGAACTTTCTGACCCACGACCTGATCCAACTTTCACTAGGACATTGATTTAGATCATGTGTACTAAACTCAGAACGAAACCAACGTCGCGCACTACTGCTCGATTCTCCATTTTTGTAATAAGCCTTAACACAGAACGGACGTTGCTCACCGGTGTAACGCTGCGTGCCGACTAAATTTCGGAGTACCAAGCTGCTTATCCCCAACACCCGTGTCCCGCGCCCGCATGCCTGTCACGACCAATGCGGTTTTGAAATTTGTACGCCTTTCTGGCCCACCCTGTATTTGATACCTCCAGAATCATGAGCTACGTAAGACAAACAAGACACTTGAGGGTAATTTACTTTTTAAGATCTATATTCTGCTACATTAACATTAAGTTAGCAGCATGAACTTCTCACACCAAGACATATTAGTTATTCAAATTATTTCAGCAATAGTTGGCTTACACATGCTTTTTGTCTATATTGGCAATAGTCTTCAAGAAATACATTGAAATTTATTTCAATGCATGCTTAGAGATATGACATGTTCTGAATAATGATATTGTGTCAGTATTCTGGTTTTATAATACGGATGCACCTGTATATTAATAGAACCATAAGGCAGTGAACAGTCTACTTTTATTTACAATGATACCCATTGCACGTGGCGTTTTCCAATAATTAATGACTATTTTTGCTGTATTATTTATTTGAGCAATATGTGCAAATTAATAGGTATTGGCGTTTTTAGTTCAATTAGATCACATACATTACCATATTTTAATTATAATAATGACACTGAAACATTTGAAAGTAATTTAGAGTTACAATATCCATAAACTAATGACCTTGAAACCTTGTGCTATTTTGTTTGTTTTTCTTGGCTAAAACACATGCATAGTAGCATAATCGTTTTGACAGGCAGACAACTTAAACTGAATTAATTTAAACATTATCTTTGCATTGCTAGATTGGATATTTAATCGTGTTTGAAAATTTTATGTTGAGTTATTGATGTTATGTTAAGTTGAGATTCTTTGTTGATTAGATTTTTTCTAATATGTAATTTTTCTGTTATAGGTATTTGATAAACTTTGTTCTAGACTCATCGCTAGGACTTTTAATATTATTTGTTGGTATTAGATTAGCACAGTACTTAGCTAGAACAAGAGGGTGGTGGGTGATCAACTTTGGAGAGTATGGTATGTATATTAAAGGGTTAAAATATTTTTTTAATCTGAATTAGTTAATAGAAATATATTTGAGGAAAATTTATTTCACTTATACTTGCGAGTAGCTGTTGATAATAGATTATTAGTCTTGTTGTCACCAAGCCAAGCCAAAGTCATGGTGTGAAAAACATTGAGAATTGAAGTGATGCTTATGGTACTTTTCATTTTTTGAAAAAAATGGAGATGATTGATACAAACTTTTTATCAGTGGTGTTTGATTAAACATTTTTTAGAAAATAGTTCCATTGATTTATTTGATTTGATGATAATCATGTTAAATGAATGATCAATTTCATTTTATTTTTTAGGTAAACCACCTTCAGCAAATGCTTGGATGGCTCAATGTTGCCTTTATGTATTCCTAATGTTTATTGTTAAATTGACTATAACATTGTTCATGCAATTGGATTTTTGGGAGAATGTGAAGGATTTCATTCTATCTCCTATACCAGATCCCAAAGTGGAGCTGGCTTTTGTGATGCTAATTATACCTTTCTTTGTAAATGTAAGTAGCTGATCTAAGCATGTCTGTTACATTTTTCTCCAGTTACAACTGTGGATTAAAATTTTCTCGGAAACCTGTTCTTCACTTTTCACAATTAAAGCCCGCGTATCAAGGCATGGAAATTTATCGCATGACATGACAGAAGTCGGATTCAGCATTTAGAAAATACCACCTTTACTTATGTGGACCGCCATTGTCTGAAATGGTTACATATAGAATGAATATATATGTATATACAACTTTTCACTCATTATTCATTTAGTTTTGAAACATTGTTATCTGTTAATATGTCCCTTGGCAAAAATATTGCAGACTTGTTCTACTGGTTCACGCTGCATATCAGTGAAATTAGATAACATAAACGTAGATAGCACCAATATCTAAATGCAAATATTAAATAAACACATTGAAGTGTCTATTGTAAATTATGTATAAATTTATGATTTGTCAATATCACACCAAAAAAATTGCATCTCTCGTTATACTCGTATCTATTATACATTTCTATGCATACTAGTGTGACATAAGGAGGCTGTAGGATAATTTATGTATACTATGTCATGGATTTGAATTCTTGATTCTTAGCACAAATATAACAGTGATACAATTAGTGGACAATATTTACAGTTTGTTAATAGACATAAGATTCCTCTGTCCATGTGTGCAGTGAGCAATTTCCTCTTTAAGAAAAGTTAAGGTCCGCGTAGTACAATTAGCCGAATTTCACAGCTGCACGTTGCTCAGTGAAGCTTGCCATCGTAAAAAACTAAACAAGCACGAAACAGCTCTAGCAAAAATAATGACTACAGAGGAACGAAACAAGCCAGATCGACAACTCGAGTGGCATTGAACTGGTGATGAGTTGCGCTGTACGCCTCTAGGGGCAGAAATGTGTACTACACAAGCTCCGCCCACTGCAATGCTATACCGGTTATGTTTGGGTACCTCCTCGTAAACACAATTTTAATATATCTTATGGTAGCATTTTTTCTCTACTTCCAGATGTTAATGTTTTGGGTGACAGACAACTTCTTAATGTACAAAGACCCGTCCAAACGTAGGAGGAATAGTTCTGAACAGAGCCTGCTGCAAAAGGCTAACATCAAATATCGCTCGTTAAGGAGGAAAAAGCGAGTGGACTCTGAAAGTGATATTTTACTGTCTGGTGATGATGAGCTATTGGATCCTGAAACAGTGCCCATTAGTAGAGCTGTCGTTACATGAGCATGTCAGAAGGTTAGTTGCACATTAGAAAATACATCTTATGGTTTGGTTCTAAAAGAGTGAATGTAGCGGGCGCAAAAGTTACTCTAGCACTCTATGGCATAAAATATTCCGTGGGATCAAAATCATATTTCTTAAGTACACTTTGTTGTACCTGTATCATCAAAATACTTTCTATCTTGCTTTTTACTGATTAATTATAAGCTTATACTACTTGCAGGTTTTAAGTGGTGGTCCGTTTTTTACCGTTTTTTTGTATTGAGCATGGTATGGGAGACTATAGGCAATAAAATATGTATCAATTGAATCCAAACTTATATTTTCGATGCACTAGATTATGATATTGTAACAGTTGTTTTTATTTGTAATATCTAACAATGATTATAATAATGTTCGGTTCAGTCTGATTTATTACAGTTGTACTAATTTGATGTCTGATATATTACAGGGATACCATACACTTCACTCATCGCATTCAACTATCTACATAAACTGCCTTTCAGCATATGGAAGGTACTTCAGTATAACCTAAGTATTATGCTAGGCCTACCTTATGTATCGGACATTTTCACTATTGTGGAATCATTGTGATATAGTATGTTAGATAATTTCGTCGAATTGGTCACTGTCTATAAATGTGCCAATTTTCATATCTGCAATATTTAAGGTATATTTTTGCAGTTGCATACCTAAAAATTTTAGTTGGATATTACCGGAGACTAAACAGCTATATCTTTACTGTCTAAATTTTGGTTATATGCATAATTCGTACGATAGTTTCACAAAATTCCTTCATAAATGATTTTCAGCTCAGATTTTGTGTTGACGGTAAATCTAGGCAAAAAAAAAACAGTGGGATTGCGATTGCAAAAATGTGCATTTGAAATGAAAGACGTCATTTGTGAAGAGTATCCTAAAAACGAATATATTTTTGAATTCTTATGACATTTGGGAAACAATTACAGACAAAAGCAATGGCATATCAGTCTTTCTTTTCTTTGTATTAGTGCCTATAATAACTTAAATAATAAAGCTGCATTTGGACTGTTCTATTTCAACAACGAATTTTTTATATCCAAGTGAAAAACCTTGAAATCATCACAATTTAATACCTCTTTATATACCGTTCTTTTTTTAGCGAAACTTATTTTGCAATTGATATTCTAGATTTATTTTTCTAGGAAACAAAGGATGTACTTTTATGACATATATACGTCATACTACTTTTAGATTCTTCACATTATTTAAATGATCATTTAATTTAGACCATTATCAAGTATCTCAGCTGTTACCAAAAAGCTTTCTTGTAGACTAGGACAACAAGTGGTACAATGTAAAATATAACCAAAGGAATTCGATGCCTTTATGGCATGGATTTATTTGTTAACCGAGTGTCCAATTGAACGTAAGGCTGAAATTTGACTAATACAAACAGAAATGATATTTAATAATAATTTAATAACCATGTTTAAACAACCCATGTCCGATTATCTGTTAGACATATCATGCAGTTTGGCAATTTTATTTCAGCATCTACTGCTATACAGAGTTGTTTGGCATATTTACTCTATGAATTATGTAAGAGGCTAAGTGGAAATTTTGCTACTCTGTAGCTTTTAAAAAAAAACCAAAAAATAAAATTGAACAGATTAACATTCGGTTTGAGGAGTTATTTTAACATGGGCTGTAAATCTGCTTTGCAAGTATTGGTGGAGATCTAAAAATGCTTGAGTCTCCAAATTCATGTACAATAACCATATACGAAGCTAAGCGTTTAAAGTATTTCGTTTTGAGAACAAAAATATCAGTCCTAGTTTGACTGTATTTTCTTTCTTTCCATAAAACGCTTTTTTAAGGATCATCAACATATAAATTTTAGTGTGTCGGAAGCCATTGCGTAGTGGCTTACAGTAATATGCTTACGCTAACCAGAAATATAGCTGCATATTATGTATACTTTTAGAGCATTTTACAAAAATGTATAGATTTTACTACATATCGATCTTCATTCATTTTACCCATCATGCTCATCCTAGTATTAAAAGAAGTCATATATTGGTGCTATTTTCGTAGGATATTAGCTGTTTTATTCATTCACTCTTTTATCATTAACTAGGGATTATTTAGAAATGATATTACTGTTACTGATATTAGTCATTTCCTCTCCGAGATCTACAGGATTACAGGGAAAGTTGTGGATAATGTTTAAGGACTTCAAATTTTACTATATAAATGGGTTTTCCATTAGAAGCGCTCGATTCTTGTAACGCAATAAAACAAATTGTGACAATGATAGTGATCAATTATAGCAGCCAAACATCAACCGTTTGTGAGGCGTTTAGCATTTGAAGCATATCCGTTGACAATAATCATTGGCTGCCCTATGTGAGCAGTTACTAATTTCAAAGTCACTGAGTGATTATATTGGAATTTATATGACTCAAATCTTGGACATTTTCGAATGATGGTTAACATGTCTTTTAACAAGTATACATTTTTGAAAAGCATCGTATTTTTTTGTTTTTTTTTTTGTGACAAACATGCTTGTATTTGAAAATATCTGATAAAATTACTAAAAATTCCATATTTATATATTTGCTGTTTCGACCTGTATGTAGCTGTACCGATTATTATCAGCTGATATAATTGCTGGGGACTCAACTAGGATAAAAAATATGAATTAGTCGATATTACGGACACTATGAGTATATTATATGGTTAGATCTGTGGGTAATGACCTCATCTGCAATGTCCCTAAATTTTCTCTACGACTTTCCTTGTAACCCGCTTTCATTTTTTCGATACATGATATTCGTGACATTTCCAGTTCCTCTTCCTCTGATATTCGGCTCGATTACCCGTTTTACTCACCACGATAAACAGCAATATCTTTTACACATCAGTATGGCTTGCCTAATGATTGCATTTATGTCGATTTTCATTACTTTGATCGTAGACTGGGAAGTACTTTGTATTGCGAAAAATCTGCATTTGTAAACTATTTCGTATCTCAAAACTTTTTTAACTTTTTAAAAGCCTAAAATCAGGACATGGGCATTTTCGTTTTAGCAATGATTATATATCCAACTAAATGAAAACATGAAATAGCAATCATTGGCAAACTGTGTTTGAACAAATGCTTACTATGTTTTATTCATTTTTGATGTTAAAAAGCAACTATTGTATATGCGTTATTTTTAATCATCATACTGATGCAGTAAACTATTTTTCATATCATTCAGGTTGAGATTATTCATTCCATTCACTATATTAGTATTGTATATTATTAAGTCTGTAAGGAATATATGTGATTGTAATTTAAATCCGTGAACGAAAATAAAAGTTACCATATTTTGAAAAAGTATATATTCATTTCTCGTCATAAAAATATTGTTTTACTTTAGTATAATATATTACAAAACAAATTTATTACAAAAAATAACTATAATACACAAATTTGTAAAATTTACTTATGCATGTATGTACAGATGAACAGTGGTCAACTAGTGCAGGTGCAAGTAGAATTTTGGTTATGTCATATGGTAATGCTTGATAACATTGGTGATGTGTGCTTGAGAGGAATAACCGCGACAATAATAATTTGAACTTTAAAGGTATTTATTCTGATTAGAAATTAGAAATATATCTCTCAGAAGTTATAGTTCTTCTCCCTAAGTTGTGATTTAATAACGGACCATTTTTTGCTCATATTTCTAGCTGTACCAATGCTCTAGCTGACTACAGTACACATAATAAAATATACTTAAAACATAAAATACTATTTACATTGCGTAACAATAATAACTGTCATTTGTATTCCTAGTGCTTGGCACTATTATATGTTCAAAAGCCTATTGAGACTTCATTTTTTGATGAGATTACCAGAAACATTATTATCTCTAGTATGCTTTACAATATTATTTTCTTTGAATATTTTATGGAATATATTATTAGTATTTGGTGATAAATCGTAGATTCGAGCTACTTTAACTTTTATTAAAAATCTATTATAGCGACGACGTTTTAGACGTGTGGCATACAGTTCCGAAGTTTATTTATTATTTATTCCAACGATCTTTCCAACTACAAAATGAGATTAATATTTTATAAAATATATGAACAGAAATCATAAACTCCTATATTGTACTCCTTTTTTTTATGTTGCAAAGAAATGCTATATTACTTTCAAAGTGCATTTTATCATTGCCTTGTAATACATATTTTAGATAATTTTAATGCCACATGTGTAATTTTTGAGAAAATGTTATCAAAAATTATCGACGTAACTTAACTCTCAGTTCATTTATTAATATGGCTGATTATTTTGAAACATACTTTAAAATAATTTATTTGTTATTCTACATTCTATAAACTAGCACCAACATATTCACAAATCGCACCCGCTCTTAGTCCCAGTGGCGTAGCTACGGTTCTTGGGGCCTCGGTGCCAGATTTTCATTGGGGGCCCTTGAGTAAAAACATGCAATCGAAATTATATACTTATTTATAAAAATTATATATTATAGAATTATTTTCAGCGAATCTTCGGTCTTCCAATGAAAACGAGTACCTATTTTATCTTAAAAGTGGGTAAAAACAGAATGGGGCCCCGGTGCGCCGCATCGAACTGCCGTATCATAGCTACGCCACTGCTTCGTCCACTTTTCAGCAACGATTCGCAAGATCCCTCATTTTCACGCGTATAACCTTGTACCCATTTTTACACCCAAATTTTAGAGCTGTCATTATTTCAACAAATAGTATTTTAATATATCGACGTGTTCCAAATAAGGTAGCCGTTTGTAAATATTGGGAAACAAAAATATCTGCCTAGTCCTGGTCTAAAATTTGCGATATGGCAACGGCAGACTGCTGATGAAATCGAGTCTCTACCATATAAACAACTAAAATGAGTTCTGTCTGCGACTGCTTCGTTAACATTTTACTATTCTTAGGCATTTGACCTTATTATCAAAAAACGAAGTTGAAAACGCCTCTCAATGTTAGGTTTACTATAAAACGGTAGTCAACTTTACCAGAGAATTTTGCTTAATATCAAAACGATTTGTCGCTCATGACCTGAGAATAAACATCGAACATCACAAAACGCGAACAGGATAATTTATCCTATGAAAATAGCGTTAGCGTTATTATGGGTTAGTTAACCTGAAGTTTGACAAGTAATTTACGTCTGAATTTACAGGTTAGTGTAACTCAACTTGAAAGGTAACTTGCATCTGAAAAAACGAGGCATGGTTTTCTAACCTCCTCGTTAATTATAGTCCTATAATGGCAATCTTATTTGAAACAAGCTATTTACAACGGAACTATATAAAATTACAGCAACATTCTGATATTTTCTTATCGTCATGCATTATATGTTGGTCAATAAAGACAGAAAACAAAACCACTGGTGGATAGAACACCAACAGTCTATGAAGGACTAGTTAATGAGTCAAAATAAAGTCGACTGCCGGCTATGGACAATTTTTATAAATTGAACTATTCGTAAGAATAATAGTTCATATAAGCAGTCGAAGATCAGCTTCACCCTTTACGGGTCACTTGTCACTTTATTTGGGTTGGTTGTTATAGTCCACGTAAACTCTTACTACTTCCCCAGAATATTTCCTCTGCGAAGGCATGAAATAGAAGTCAGGTTGCAGATCATGCGCATTCCTATGATTTCTGTCAAACGCCGTTCTTGGGAGCGAGAAGGTGGCTCTCTCCATAGTGGTGCTTGGATAAGCACCTCTGGGCCTCTGCAGACTCCTGGTGTCCCCAGGTGCTTGGTTGGGCACACTAGGTGGCTTGGCTGTGGGTCTTTGGAGTCTTTCTCTGGCTTTTGGCGCGGGTTCTTGTCGTTCGTGATTCCTCTCCGGTCTTTCCTGGTGGTTCCTTGACTTGCCATTACCATTCATCTGGTGGTTCTGTGGGTGCTGCTGGTGCTTCTTTTCTTCGGCCTCAAATGCGTCGAAGGCGTAGTTGGTGTTAGCTGAGTAATCCTTCCAGGCTGAGTTGGGAATCAGGTGGTCCTGTATATGAATATTGTAAGGATGAGTATTCAAGCTTTGTGGAATAAAATTACATTCAAACCAAAGAACCTTATTTGTGCGAACTGAAAATACTTGAAGACCAATTGAGAGAAAGATTTTCTGATAAAAGTGTTTACAGGAAGCATCTTTTGTAGGCACACAAAGCGCAGCATATACGAGTACACTTTAAGCTGACCAACTGGGTACAGCTATATCATTGTTTTCTCTTCTTTTCTACATGATGATTTTTCAGTTGAGAATTTTCTTTGTACGTCGCATAGTTCTTGTGAAAATAAGCAAGAGTAACACGTACATCAGGTTTAAGATAACCAAATTATTAGGTTCCGAATAAATCTGACCTGTTGCCAGCAATGGATTAGGTAAAAAAATATGACTATCCAACCCAGACAAGCTGTTTGTGTTTAAATCTGATTTAAAAAAAAAACCGAAAATGACATTCCTATAGCCATAACGAACTTGACGTCAGCTTACCGCAAGTTTTTCCTAGATATCCATTTTTGGCAAGTGATCGTTTTCTAGGACGCTTCCATCCCCCATTGCGTATGTTTGTAAATCTGGTACAAAGGCACTTTTTAAGACCGTCAAATTTGGGTACTATAGAAGTCTTGTATTGCCCCGAATGTTGCAAATTGAGAAAGAAGTTAAATTTGTGTTTTTGAGTCGAAAGACGATAACGACGCGAAGAAGAGATACGTGAACTGTATTTGTAAGAAACTTGTGCAAAACTATAAGTTAACTAATCAGCTTTGTTCACCCTTTAAGGATAGGATTTTAAATGAAGTAATATTAACGTACAAAACAAATCTCTGAGAGATATGAGAAGAAAACTGATAGAACGAATGTTCTTGGAAAAAACAATTTGTACTTTTCCGAGTGCCAAATATGAGAATTTCATCAATATAGGTTGTTAATGTGCTTTAAATATGTGCCTGCTCATTTGACTTCCTGTAAACATTTTTGCCAGACTCCTCTAAGATTTTTTGCAATGTTACTCGTAATTTTGTGAGGGTGAACCAGATTATAAGGTTAGAAGAGAACTGATAGTTTATGGTAGGTTTTGAGTTACCCTTTGGAAAATAATGTGCTCTTAAGAATATGTTAGACGTGCGAAGGCAAGCATGCAAGCATTAGAAGGAAGATGTAAGACACTGGCAGACGAAATATGAGGAATTTGAAGGATCAACTCACCCCCACTAAGCCCTGGTACCAGGGGGGACTGTAGGGTATAAATTTTGGTAGCTACCACCTTTGCCTATTTCTTTCCATGGTGGTCAGTGCGTAGTGGGGCAGGCTTTCATGCACCTGGCGGTAATATACCGGATCTAGCTGGACGCTGTATACCCTCTACCGAATTGCAAACAAAAGCACCTTGTTAGTTTTATAAAAGCTGTATGGGATGCTATAAACTGAGGTCTATGCACAGGATCAATAGATGTTGCCCTATACAGTTTCGAAAATTGGTGTTTCTGTAGATTTCGATGTGCTTTTTTCGAGCGATTACTTTGCTACTTTGTACCTTTTTCGCTCTTGCTTCCATTATGGTATGGCTTAGGCCCGTATCGTCAGTCGTCCCTACAATTGTAGGGCGCCTTTATGGCCTCCTTGATTGTCATAGTTTTCTACTTCTCCGTGTCAGAGCTCTATTTTGAGGTTATGTCACAAACATCTATTTGCATCAAATTGTGCTTGGTTTTGAGTTATATCATGTTTTATCAGCCTGAAATTTCCTACAATTTAAAAAGAAAACATATCTTCACAATAGGAGAGCGCTGACGCTGACACGGGACAAGTGTAATCTAGAAATTTTTGAAAGAGAGAAAGGGGTATGGCAATCAAGGAGGCCATAAACGCGCCCTACAATTGAGGGACGACTGACGATACGGGCCTTAAAGGCCTCAGAATCTCAGAAGGATGCCATTAATTTTTTTTAAATAAGTTTAGTACATATAAGATAATTAACTCCTTTAGAGTTCGTATATTTTCAGCAACATAGTAATTTAGCTTTGATTGAATCAATAACTGATTTTCGTAGCCATTTTTCCAAAATAACTCGGCAAAACGGCAAAAACATGGTATGTCTCAAAAGTAAGCAATCAAACTCTATGAATATGTTCAAAACGCTGAACATCAAATGATTAGATAATGAAAGATTGCATGTATTCGTAAAGGGGGATAGAAAAAGTGTATTAGTTTACCCTAAGTGGCCTAAGCACTACCTAGAATCAAAGCAAATAGCTTGTATGTTATCGCAGCTTAAAGTTTCTAGATTTGTCTGTAAATGCAAATGCATATCAATGCTGTAATGTCTTAATAATTTAGCACAAAGTAGGGATGCAGCTCCTCTCTAAATAGCTACCTCAGCAATTTGAGGAACAAAAGCAAGAAATAAGCAAAATCATTCCAGTGATACTCTTATTGTTGAACGTTACATGCATCGTAACATAACAATGCAAAGACCTCAATTTATTGAAAGCCAAATTAAAAAAATAAATAATGGATATGTATCTTCAAAAGATTGCAACTACTTTTATAAAAATGAGAAAGCTAAAGCGACCCACGGAAACATTACGATTCGTTTTCTTGAGGTTAAATTCAACAGTATGTCGATAATATGAAGGGATTAGTCGCTAAAATGCCACATTCCCAGAAATACAACCCATAGGGTGGCGAACATCGAGCACGAAGATTCAAAACTAAATTAGTATGTTGCTGAAAATGTATGAAATTGGCGACTTCAGGACAAGATTATATTTTTAATATTGAGGCTGCATAGTTGTACTACATTCATAAACGGAACAGTTAAGGTCGCCAATTTCAATTATCTTCAGCATCATGCTAATTCAGTTTTAAATTCTCTTGGGTTGTGCTCGCCATCTATAATAATGAACTAACTACAGCTACTTCGTTAGCTTTGACTGAAAAGCTAAGCTAATGACTTATGCTTATAGATTATGCAGGTTCTGTTGGATAAATTCTAGGTACAATCTGTTGGTTAATCTACTCTGAAGCTTTAGCAAGTTGAAATCAGGAACAGAAGCTCAGTGAGGTTTTCTAGCGAACCTAGAAAGTTGCGAGATCGTGCAGCGCAACTATGTTTTATTTGGCTCTCTGTATACAATTAATTAGGTGTCGTCATTGCTGTTGGATTCTTTTCTTTTGTGTGGTGGTCAAGCAAAACAAGTTCCGACTAACATCTCGGGGATTTGTGGCTTAATCTGTCTCAAGTCACTGGCGCTCATAACTCTCCTACTTTCCGCTTTATTGGGCTAGAGCCTAAATTTGCACGCCACTATACAGCTGTTTTGCATTGACTGATTCTTAGATTTTGTTTATCGTATTTATATATACTATATATATATTTACGTGATTTTGGCATGTTACAACCGATTGACGCCATTAGTATAGAGTTTTTCTTTGTTGAAAGTCAAACCGAAATATTAATAGCATCTTTTTATAGCGTTCTTCTTAATCTGCTATTGAAAACGTTTGCCCCAAAACGAATCTACCCAACAGAACCTGCATTCTAAAGCATCTGCTCCTATACCCAAACAAAACGACAACAGCACGAAGCACAGAGATAGCGCTAGTCTCAAGAAGACGATGACCTACTTGCTCAACGTGACACGTGAGCGATGGAGATGCTTGCTTGGAGATGTTGTCACAGTGACGTTACCTTGTGATTGGCCGATGATCTCGCCGTGGCTCTGTAAATGGTGCATCCGGCTTGTATGATGGCCACCAGGACAAGTGCTCCGATGCAGCCGAGGACTATGTAGAGCTTCGCCTCAGGGAGGTTGAAGAAGCCGTCGTCCTTGGTGGTGGAAGCATCCGGTATGGCGTTCGAGATATCTGAAAGGACAAAAAATGAGCGTCAAGTAGATTGACTCTGCGATTCCCACGCAACGCTGTCATCAATTCATTAAAGGATATATTCAACTCAGTGAAAGTTATAAATGGGTCGTCAGTCAAACCGACCAAATAATTAACCCTCAGTTTCCACACATTGGAAAACGGTGAGATATTTGTCTTCCCTACTGACCATCTGACAACGTTGCAATCACAGTTGTGATGAGTAAGCTTCAACAGGGTCCAGCGCGCGATAAGTTTATCTTCTGCTTTCTTAAGCCTAAAGGGTGATTCACAAGTCGTGACCAAGAATGAAACATCATACACATTACCGCATTTTAAGGAAGCTCTTCTATGTAACATTTTCTCCTCTGGGGCTTCATTAAAAAGATACGGGGTGTTGAAGTTTAAAAATGAAAGACATTTTTTTTAATATCTCCAAAACCGTCAACTGGTATGAATTAAAATTTGGTATATGAATTTACCTAAGTATTGTCCATATTAAAAAATATTTACTTAAAATTAACGTTAGCCAGTGGCGGAGATACAGGGGATTAGTTGCATTATTTTTCCAAACAAAAATAGTACGCCACTGGTTTTTTCACTACAATGCCAAAAAATCTATAATACAATATGTCCAATTCCGTCTTCGTGTTCAACGCGAAAAATTACTTAGGGAAAAAAATGGTGGGACTCTCACCACATGCTACTTTTTTCTTTTGTGGACCTGCGTAAGTTTGCACTTACATTTTTGTGGTTCAATAACCAGATATTGTGGATCAACCTTGAGGTTTCCTATTTTTCCTGACGATATGCTCTCTCTAACCACCCTTTTGACTTTTTCATCCATTGCACTGGTGTCCTCAGCTAATGATCTGGCTTTGTCAGCCAATGGTCTTTCCAATTGTAAATTCATGGCTGCAACTATGCTTCTGTCATCACTGTAAAAATAAAAAACTTGTGAGTTTTTGATCAAGTAAATGTTACAGATCATTTATATCATTATGGGTGGAATAATTGTTTTTTCCATTCTTAAAATTCGTCGTTATGTAGTTTTCCGGGAGATCAAATTTTGATACTAATTGTGTAACTTACGGTTTGATATTTTCAACAATAACTCTCCTGTAACCAGGAAGTTTGTTGAATAATGATTTGAAGTTCTCTTCAATTGAGTTGGTCAGGTCTGTGTATTGCAAACTTCCTGCCTTGGGCAGCTTGAAGTTTTCACCAAGCTCTACCAGCTTAACTTCGACATTGTATGCTATTCCAGGAACTTCTGTTGTGGTCTGGTATTCATCGTAGTCTTCATCTACAAAATAAAGCATGATGCAAAGTCGACAGTAGAAAAAATATTTCCAAGTCTAGCTAACTTTCCAGTATATTTCGCAAGTCGATTGATGTGTCTTCCTGGATTTATAATTATCGAATAATTTTTTTCTGAGATTTTCTCACATCTACTCTCATTTTCGTTCATCTGTCAAGTTTGTTGATATATGTGTATGTCAAACAATAATAACAGGGTTCAATTATGAGAAAGTTAGATTGGTATTTGGAGATTATAAAAAACACAAAAATAGGTATTTTGTTAAATGCTTTAAGTTTTAATCAGCGCCAATATATCTAAACTGTCTTCATTACAGAGTCAATCTACTTGATACCGTTTTTTGTGAAAAAATTTAATGGATCATTTATTGCACTTTATTAGCGTGTGTAACCGTGATCTACACTCGTATAAAAAGTGTGTAAAAAGTTGAACCAATCATATTATGCGATTCTTAAGCTCAAGTTTTGCTTATCAGACTCAGCTTTACTAGATGTAAAGGGTTGTCCAATAGGGACGCAGGAAAGTAAACGTCAATTTGACATAGACGCCAACTTAGTTTTCTGTCACTGACATGTCATTTTGTTAGTTGAATGTTTACCATTGATCGCTATGGAGTCGTATTCGATTGAAGACCGCATTAAAGTTATTCAAGAGCACTACAAAGATGGTGCAAAAATAAAAAACACGTTTCGCGCGCTTCGTGAACATTTCGGTCGCAACAACCGCCGGTCGTCTGGTGCGTAAATTCGAGGCAACAGGTTCTGTAGCAAATCTGCCAGGCTCTGGCCGGCCAAGGAGCGTTCGCACACCGGAAAATATTGCTGTTGTGAAGGAGAGTGTGAGAGACGATCCGAAACAATCAACAACGCGTCGATCCCAAGAATTGGGCATTTCGAGAACCAGTTTGCTCCGCATTCTCCACAAGGATTTGAATGTACACGCCTACAAGATCCAATTGACGCAAGAGCTGCGTCGGGCCGACCATTTTTCGCGCCGAACGTTCTCAGATTGGCTCCTTGAACACCGCCAAATTGATGCTAATTTTTCATCAAAAATCATGTCCAGCGACGAAGCGCATTTCACTTTGAATCGGACGGTAAACAAGCAAAACTGCCGCATCTGGGCGAACGAAAATCCCCGTGAGTAACAAGAGCAGCCGATGCAACCTCAAAAAGTGACTGTGTGGTGTGCATTGTGGTCAAAAGGCATCATCGGGCCTTACTTTTTCGAAAATGCGGCCGGGGACGCCGTTACCGTCAATTCTGAGCGATATCACGTGATGATAGAGGACTATTTTTTGCCGCAACTTGAAGGAATGGTTATGGACGTTGTTTATTTCCAACAAGACGGTGCAACATGCCACACAACCAACGTCAATATCCATCGATTGCAGTCCTTCTTCGGTGATCGCGTGATTTCGCGCAGAGGAAATGTGCCATGGCCACCAAGATCGTGCGATTTGACTCCCTTGGACTTCTTTTTATGGGGATATTTGAAAAGTCTACGTCAACAAACCAGCCACCCTCCAACAACTCAATAACAACATCATTGCCGAGATAAATGCCATAGAACCGACCATGTTGCAAAATGTCATTGAAAATTCGACCATCGCGTGGACGTCTGTAAATCCAGTCGTGGTGAACATTTGAGCGATATTATTTTTCATACATAAATGGTATAAAATGAACCTTCAAAATAAAGTACCCAACTTGATTTGAATATCAATCTTTCTTGTTTTAATATGCGTTTACTTTCCTGCGGCCGTTTTGGACAACCCCATATATTATCGTACACTCACATTTATCAAGAAACATCATAATTTGGGGGCAATCAACTTCAATTTCTAGAGCATTTGTTCAACAGAAGAGAATACTCAGATTTATATTCAACATTCGTAGAAGAGAATCCTGCAGAGAGATCTTCAGAAGTAAAAACATCATGACTCTACCAAGCATTCATATTTATGAGTTCGCCCTTTTGACACATACAAACAAAACAAAATTTATACAGAACAAAAACATCAACACACATTATAATACAAGGGCAGGTGAAAGTCTAAGTATTCCAAGACACAGTGACGCTGTTCGAGAAGTCACCGGAATACACAAGCATCAAAATATATAACAAACTTTCAGCTAACCTCAGGAATGTCAGCAGTATTGCTAGTTTTAAATGTCAACTACTAATTAGTTGTAAAATGTTTCTACTCTTTGTCTGAATACCTCGCACTGTGATATATTTTTAAAACTTTTTTATATGTGAATGTCTATATGCCTTAAGTTGTTCCTGTTTGTACTTTGTAAATACTTATGTTTGTTTTTACTTTTGATTAAGTGTAACTATGTACCTCCCTCTTAGGACGAGTCTTATGGCATTTTATAATCTATAAGACAATAAATGTATCTATCTATCTATCTATCTATACAATTCTGACATTACCATTTCCACATGATCTGATGCAAATCCTCTCCGTTGACACAGCAGGCACCACCTCGTGCTTCCTGATCTTCTTATTGACACTGTTGAACGCTCCCCCCTTGACAGGGAACATCATGAACAAACACTGATCGTCAGTGAAAGAAAAATCCTTGGGGTCAGTGCTGGCCCTCTTCCTGGAGAAGGAAAGTGTTGTTACTCCATTTACCACCTTTCCACTGGTGTTGAAGATGTTCTGACTTGGGTCAAGCAGCGGGGGCTGGTACCCAAGGATCCAGGTATCCATTAAGAAACTGCGGCCTGTTTTATCCACCTGAAAATGGGAATCAGTTATGTCTTTGCTGTACCTCCAAAATCAACTGCTCATAATTTGTGAATGAACCCTTGAATCTGAATACATACAAGGTTGTAATAACAAAGGTTGCAAGTATCCTAAGACATTTTTCCCAACTCGATTTCACCATAACCATGCTTGTTAGATGTCCCTTAAAAATCAAAATGTGACGGGGATAACCAGTTTGTTTGTTTAAACAAGTTTTTTAAATAAATTATGAGCATTTTGAGGTGAGATTCAAATTTTTTATGTTTAAGAACTCGGTTAATAATCGTACAAATATTATAAAGTAAGTTCTGACCTTCTAGCAGAAGCCCCTAAGAGTACTTTGGGCTTCATTATTTTAAAGCATAATTATTATAAATAATGTGATCTGGGCCGAGTGTACCGGTCTCTAGCATACACTAGAAGGACGCACGCGAGACATACGAGGGTGCTCTGAGTAGTTTCCGACCTCAACGTGAAGTTGGCAGCCCTCGTAAATAAAATCTAGTTAATTTCGTTGTTCATCTGTTGACAGTTAATCACCAAAGTTTCTGCCATTTTGGACGCGTAGTGGTTATGTAACTGCCGTTCGAATGAGTTGAATGTGAAAACTCAATTTGAATCACCCATCGCTGGGAGAAGTGTGTGGACTATGTTGGAAAATAAAACAAAAATTTCAGAATGAGTGTCGCATCTTTGTTAGGTCGGAAACTTTGCAGGCCACCCTCGTACATATAACTTTGCTCGTCACTTACCCATCCCAAGATTGCGTCTGTCTGTGACATCCTCTCATTGTTCGAGAATCCGATACCAGTCCAGGTATCCGTATGTTTGGTTGTGATGGTGAACTTGATAGTGTCCTTTCTAGGTATCAGTTCCCATTTGGCTGAGTACTCGCAGGTGTAGTTGTCTGGGTTGCAGTTTTTCGGTATCTTCCAGATGCCTCCGCAGTCTGAGTTTTCGGAATTTGGACTGTTTGCGGCTGCACCGGCGGGCTCTACCATCCTTTTTTCTTCTGCAAAAAAATATTTTGACTATAAAGGGTGTTCGGATACGTTGGAATTTAAATTTGCCACCATTTTTCAACGACCGGGCTTAGATATTTGATACACGGTGTCCCAGAAATCGACTTCAAGTCGGAAACGGGGGATAGGCCAAGTCATAATAGATATCAAAAAAATATAAAAAATCTAAGTAATGCACTTTTTAAATTATAGGATTACTATCAATTTCAATTTTTTCTTAGACGGAGTGATGTGTTATTCTAACTAGTGACAGCAAGATTTTTATTAATTCGTGAACATATTTATTAAATTCACAATAAATATTCAAACTGCCTTCCTTCAGCAGCGTTGCAAGCTTGACATCTTAAAATGATCGCACGGGTATCATGTAAAAAACCTATAAAACGTCAAAAAAAAACCTATAAGATGTCATCTTGCAAACTAGGGCGCAGACAGTCATTCCACGTTTGCTCACTAAGATCGTTGTGAACGTCCATCTATGGAGAAATCACTCAACTAAACTGCACGCATTATTGGTTGCATATGTTTTGTGAGACCGAGTGGTCCTTGTCTGTAGTTTTCATCTCTGAGAAGAAAGTTGGTTGAATAGCAAGAGCGCATCTGGATGATTATGTGTATTGGTCTGCATGTGTATAAAATCAGTGATATTTGCTGTGTGAGAAAATCATTACTGAATATGCTGCTGCCAATGAAGTATATCTATTGGCTGTGCCCCACGGGTTATTTTTATGTTGTGCTTTCTGAAGAGAGGTTATGTTCAAAGTTATAAATTACGAAAAACTGAGGAGAATTACGGGAAATCATCACCGCGCCCGCATTATGAGTAATTACTGCTAGCATGTATATGGCTTGGTAATTCGACAGTGTGCAGTGAATATAATTATTTCTTATCTCTCATTTTTGAAATTCAGCAAATTTGTATACCTAATTTCCAGAATGGATAAGAAAAAGTGGATGCGCAACTAATTTCTAGCTTTGAATCTCAATTAAGTGTTTTTGAGACAAGAACCCAATGCAATTATCAACACATATAACTTACAGTTTAGACCTTCAGTAAAAAACCTACATACTATCGAAAAAAAAACAGCATAATGTCAAAAAAAATCGGCATAATGTCACTTTTCAAGATACGTGACAGCCGTGCGGGTTATCAGGTGGTTGAATCTTAACGTTTCTAACAAATTCAGAAAATTTTTATTTCACCGCTCACTAGTAAAGAAAATCGAGTGGATTTAGCAACGAAATTGTACCAGACCGCCCTGAGCATCTGCTCGCGTATTCCGTATAAAGATACGAGTATTCTCTAACTGTACCGGGCAGCCGTCGTACTATATGTCTCTGTAAATGCTTAGTGGTATATCTTCCAATAAATTTGGTAAATGATATTGTAAAAAGTTTGAATAAATCTGGGCATTTAAGAACTGTGGCAGGTAAAAGGGTACAATGATTCTCCTACGGGTGAGGCTCGTTAGGCAAGTCAAAAATCGAATTAACAAGGTTTCGTTTGGATCCTGGTGCCCTGGCATTTAGGCTTCTGTCTGCGAGGCTGCTTCGAGGTAAAAAATATACAGGGTGTTCCTTAATGATATGCGAATATTTAAGCGTGTGAATCTACATGAAAAATTAATGATAGTTTGGTTTATAAACTATGGTCCAAAAATGAAGTTTTATGAAAAAAAAAATGGAAATTAATTAATATTTTCAGAACCGCTTCAGATATTTCACAGATATTTAGTACGTAGTGAAAGTTAATAAAGTTGCATATTTTTCAATGCAAAAATAATTTTTAGCTTTAACAGTGGCGTGCGTACGGGCATTGACTTCGACATTTTTTAAGAATAAAATGGTACTCCAACGGTTTTTTGCCAAATAAAAATTATTTTTGAATTCCTCGTTCAATTTAAAACAATCGATCTCTCGATGCGCCATTGTTGAGCAAAAAAATAAAAACCGTTCTATTGTCCGAGAAAATTAATGTAATAATTGAATGCAATTCAGCAATAAATAACTAGTTGCTCTGGAATATGTCACTGGCTTTTGACATCTGACAAGTCTCTCTTATTCAAATCTGTTCGCTGTGACATCCTTCATTATTTAGTTTTTACAATCTTGTTAATAATGGTGAATTATTCAAATGCAGAAATGGCGGAAATGCATTACGTATAGTATATGGCCTTGTCGACGGTAATGGTAAGCAAGCCAGACGGATTTATCACCAGAGATATCCCGATTGTGCTTTGCCAGATAGTCGAACCTTTTCTAATATCCATCGTCGTCTTGTTGAAACTGGTTCTGTCCGAAAAGGAACATCTGAAGGTAGACCTCTAAGTGTGAGAACACCTGAAATTGAGGAAGCAGTGCTACACGAAGTCGAAGAACATCCTGAAACGAGCACGAGGAAGATCGCTAGACACTTAAATATTTGCCATCAAATTGTTTGGAGAATTTTAGTGGATTTTTTGTGATATACTTACCATATTTTAAGAGTACAGGCATTACTTCCCATTGATTTTCCAAGGCGTGTGACCTTTTGTCAGTGGTATCTTCAAAAAATTACACAAAATCCGCAATTTGAATCAATGATTCTGTTCACGAACGAAGCTAATTTTTCTCGAAATGCCATTCAGAATTTCCACAATAATCATTTGTGGGCAGAAGAAAATCCCTATGCCGTAACCGAAACCCATTTCCAACACCAATTTTCGGTTAACGTATGGGCAGGCATTATTGGCAACCACTTTATTGGCCCATTCTTCTTGCTAGGACGACTTGACGGACAGACTTACCTCAATTTTCTTCAACAACAGTTGCCTTTGCTGTTTGATGATGATCCGTTAGTAATAAGAAACAGTATATGGTGCATGCATGATGGTGCACCAGCGGATTTCAGTGTAGCGGTTCGTAATTATTTACAAACTGTTTATCCAAATCGTTGGATTGGCCGCGGTAGGCCCCAAGAATGGCCACCAAGGTCCCCAGAACTCAAAAGTTTAGATTTCTTTTTGTGGGGCTATCTTAAGACATGGTTTTTATTTTTTTACTCAAAAATGGCGCATCGAAGGAAAACAATTCAAGAGAGAGCATTTGTTTTAAATTGAACGGGGAATTCAAAAATAATTTTTATTTTGCATAAAACCATTACCGTACCATTTTTTTCTTAAAAAATATTGAAGTCATTACCCGTACACACGCCATTGTTTATAAAGCAAACTAGCATTAATTTTTCCTGTAGATTCACACCCTTAAATTTTCGCATATTTATTAAGGAACCCCCTGTATACTCCTCTACTTACCAAAGAAATTCAGACTGACGACTCCTCTTTGCTGTTTGTGTCCATGATATTTCAGTTCATCTGGTTTGTAGAAATCTTTCACTGAAGCCTGGCCACCTTCAACACCTGATTTAGGCACGTGGACGTATTTTCCTAGTTCTTGCCCTTGAGCGAAGATCACATGCATGAAGTCTTCTTCGATCGTATGATCTGATGGTTCCTTAGCCTCTAGTTTTTTCCTGAACAGTATTGTAGTGACGCCATCTTTTTCGAAGCCCATCGCAGCTGTGATGTCATTCTTGCCTCCCCAGTAGTTGTCCATTCGAGGTGTTGACCTGAAAAGTTCATTACATGTATGAATAACAGTTTTTTTGATGGCCTTCATTCAAGTTGTATAATTGGCAAATGAAATGAGGCCAAGTATAAGTTGGAATTGACCCTCTTATAACGGAATTTAAAAAATGCTGACACAAATAAGGTCCTTTGTCATTTTGAGGTTTTTGCGGGTTCCTATATTTAAATTTCGGATATTTCTAAAGCCAAGTGGGTCCATTCTAGAATCTAGCCAACATATTTAATGGGCATGGTCACTGTAGGTGAATACAGACTGAAAGCTTGATTCCAGTATTTAGAGCATAATGCTTCTGCATTTGGGATACTAAAGATCTACATTCAAGAAAGTATTGACACACATATTTTTTTTTCAATCTCAATAACGAAAAGATGCATTTTTGGATACTAAATTTATCTGAAAATTAACATCCAAATAGTAATTGATGGCAATAGATTGAGCAAATTAAAAATGATACAAGAGTAACAATAGGAATTGTGAAATTCAAGGGATAAAAAAAATATTGGCACTCTGAAACAACAAACAAATGAATAAATGTTAAAATTTATTTACAGCTAGTACTTTGTTATCATACCATTTCTATCAATTATGGCCTTAATTTCATAATTCGTATTATTCTTATATTATTTTTAATTTGCTCAAAGTGCAGTAACAAATACAATGAAATTAAAAAAATGGGGTTGACTTCTTTTACCCACTGGTTGCTTGCATATCCACATAAATAAATTTAACAACTATCTTCGAGATAATATGTTCATCTAGTCAATTTTCAGAAAACTGATAGCACGAGTATATATATCGATTCTAACCTGTCTCTGGTGTAGTAATCAGCTATTCTGCTAGCAGTACCTCTGGCAGATCCTATGATAATATCAGTGCAGTCCATCGGATTGAAATCATGTCGTGGTGTATATGGATCCATGTGCTCCTCAACTGTTCCTTTACCTATGAAATTATTATCATAATGTGATATCACCTTTTTTAACTGTTGATGGAATCTGAAGCATGCATGGTTTATGCAATGATGTCTAGTCAAGCATGTGGGTTGAATGTTTATCGGAAGGATACCGGACAGCTAATTTCAGGAAAGTACTTCAACGAAATGGTTTAACCAAAGCTTGCTTTTTTTTGCTAAATGAGATGTATGAGTACAAGACATTCTAACTTTCCTACTGATATTATAAATGAGAAAGTGTCGATGTTTGTTATTCAAGCATGCCAAAATGGCTGAACTCAGACTTTGAAATATCTACTTCACTGCTTAATGGAATGACGTATGAGGTGTCTGGCGCAGAAGTGCTCAGTCGCCCCCAAAGCCTGACGACAATGCAGTCATTGTACACTAGAAAACTAGAAGAAATTCCCAAAATATGCACAAGAAAGGTACTTCCAGCGAATTAAGAATTGTGAACAGTATGTACACTTTCCTTATTGTAGGGAAAAGCTATATAATGTCATAAAAACCCCACATAACGTAAACATTTTAGCGTAGATATAGATTAGTCCTCGGAGACGGACATAGGCTACCTTTTGTTGTGAAAATAAAAATTGAAGGGTTGAAATAAAGGATGAAAGTTACAGAGGGGGAAACTATGATTCTTTAAGTAAGATATACAAATATCAGTTTTACATATTTGGTTGTTTAATGAAAATATAAAGAAATTTCGGAAACTTTATCCCTAAGTGGTAAAATGGAGGTTAATTATATTTTGTATAAAATAAAAAATATTAATAAAGAAGTCCAGAAATTATATCCTTAAGATGGGTAGGAGGGGGTTGAATACTGAATATGAGAAATCTTATCACTGAGTTTATAGAAATGTATCTCGAAAACTAGTTTACCTATGAATACGAAATTTGGCAGAAATGTATCTTATGGACAGGACATGTAGCTAAGAATGGATTTTGCAACAGGGCCGGGTTAAACGGGGATAGAGGCATTTACAATATTATACGAAAGTCCTTTGTTTTTCTATTGGAGATAATTTGGCAGGGAGGTAGCTTATAGACAGTAGATGTCAGTTAAGGACAGATTTTGCAACAGGGCTACATAACTCGCGAGTTTGTTTGAAAAACCTAGATAGATAGATACCTAAAGTTGTCAACACTCTAACAAAACTGAGAATGGATTTTGAGACATGGGTGAAAAGGGAGTTGTGGGTTATAACAATTTTATATATATTTGCCATTTCTTATTAGACACTAGGTGGAGAGGTATTTTTTACAATACAAACTTATGTTTAATCTGTGGCATTTATTTGAAAACTTTAGAAATATTAACGTTTTTAAGCGTACAAAGTCGCGGGTACCAGTCAGTATGTAATATATGAAAAAGTGCAAACTTGAAAGAGTTTCGCCCGAGATGTATATCAAAGATGGTTTTTCCTGTATATCCCCTGATTTAAAAATTTGGAAACTATGGGAGTACTTGAGACATTGACTACAATGATCGCATCTAGGTTTGATGCGCTCTGGGTAATGAAAGCTATTAGTTACATGCGATGACGCAACCACAATGCGATTTTAAATTTTACACAAAAATATATTTTGGCTATTGCAGTAGCTCTAAAGCAAGATGCTGAATAGCTATTCAAGATGCTAAACTCATTTTTCAAACGTTGCAAAATAACTGATTTATAAAAATGTTATACTTTCTCAGACGTTGCAACTTTGAGATAGATTTGTAGGTATTCTTGTTCAAACTATTCACGAACGAGTATCTGAGAATAAAATTTGGAACATTTAACTAGACAGGTGCTTAGTGTGCTATTTTTTGTAATAAATAGTAGGAAAGCACATGCATCGTCGGACGAGTCGTCTTGTGTGTTTCATTGTCGAGCTTTTCACAACAAATACTACTATTGCATGGACATGATGGGAGACTTTTAAGTAAGAGAATCTACAAGTAAAAATTGTTTTGCCAGAGTATATGATATCATATAGGCCAACTAATCACTTCTCAAATCTATATCCAATATTTTGGAAACAACATTGCACATTGAATCTTTTGCTAATAAAATGTTAATACTGCCTGTTCGCCATGTATTTTCATAACCATAATAAATAAATAAATATCTTTATTACCATTTGACTTGAAAAAGTATCAGCAAATTGTCAATGATGAACGAGAAAAGAAAATACCTAAAAAGTTGTGATCGAGTCGACACTAAGTAAATTAAATAATACAAACATAATGTACTCAAAATAACAACATAAACAACAAATTAAAAAGATGTGATTAAATAACAAATAAAACAAAAATAGAGGGACGAACAGATGGAAAACAGATTAAAAATTAATTGTTTGCAATAATACAATTCACAAGTCTGATGTTAAGTATTCCTCAATGCTGTGAAAAAGGTTTTCTTGCCTCTATCTTAAAAAATTGTCGTCATACTGTAGGTGAAATGAAGCACCCAAAACACGTATTGCTGCCATAATTACGCATTTTGTTCCCAATTAGCATAAAGCTTTAATGAGATGCTTGCCTTAAATTTAATGTTAATCATCTTACATATAAGGTCCGTGCATTTACTATACCTGAACTACTTCCACTTGGTGCAACGTGTACCTTATTTGGTGCATTAGAACTAGGTTCGGGTTCGGATTTTGGTTCAGGTTCAGATTTGGGTTCAGGTTCGGATTTGGGTTCAGGCTCGGATCTTGGCTGATCAGCCTGGGGTTCAGGCTCAGGTTCTGATTTCGGTTCAGGTTCGGATTTTGGTTCGTGTTGGGATTTTGGTTCGGGTTCGGATTTTGGCTCAGGTTCTGATTTGGGTTCCGGTTCAGCAGTGGGTTCTGGTTCAGATTTTGGTTCGGGTTCAGCGGTAGGTTCTGGTTCAGACTTTGGTTCAGGTTCTGGGACAGCGGTAGGTTCAGGCTCTGATTTAGGTTCAGGAGTATGTTCAGGATTAGAAGTAGGTTCAGGTTCGGGTTCTGATTTGGGTTCTGGCTCTGCAGTTGGCTCTGGCGTGGCTTCGTGTTCTTCACTAGCTGGCTCTGCTGTGGGTTCTACAATAGATTAAAATACCCATAACCGTTAACTAAGGCTCTGTCAAGTAACCTGTAAGGTTGTTAATGGTACCCTACATTTAATATCCACTAAAATATTGCCAATTAGATGTCTAGAGTAGTTCCTTTAGCCAGGCAACTAAGTGCATATGCATAGATTTGTACAATTTTGGGCTATATTAAATGTGCAGTACTATTCAGCTTTTCTAATGTGATCAGATTTTTATTAATGCTTACCTGATATTTCTCTCTTTCGGCGACCTGAAACAGAATACCAGTAAGTTACAATTACGAAATATAGGCTTATACAGGTAATGGGGCGTTGAGGTTTTGCTTACACAAGTATCCATCCGAAACGGTTTGAGGTGCCGATTTATTTTTTGTACATATACAGAACTGCCAATATATATAATTGACTGATTCTTTTTTCCAATGTATTTAAAATGGAATTAATGCATCCTCTCTCTGTATCGCTCTCAACTATATTTGAGGAGTATTAATGTTCCATTATTTGTAAACGTTGTCAGTAGTGCAGTTAGATCTTGGAAATGGGATATTTTAGGAGCTGTGTTCGAGATATTTTATGTTGGGTATACTTTTTGATAGATCATTCTTCTTTGTCAAGTCCCCCTAGAGAGAGGCACGGTGACCAGGTGGAAAAATTGAAAATGATCCAGTTTGATTCTAACCTTGCTTGGATGTAACTTTGAACGAAACACTGGTTTCCACGACCTCTGCGTCAGCTGGAGCAGCAGTCCTGATCAGTGGTGTTGGTAGGGCAGATCTCCTCGCATACAGTGACTTTCTATACTTGGTGGTAGTTGTAGCGATGGGCTCTGCAGTTGTGGGTTCTGGTTCCGAAACAGGCTCTGGTTCGGCGGTGGGCTCAGGTTCAGATTTTGGCTCAGGTTCTGGTTCGCTTTTGGGCTCTGGCTCACTGCTGGGTTCCGGTTCTGCTTTTGCAGAAGCTGGTGGAGAACAAGAGGATCATATAGGGAAAATTAAACCCAAGGAGCAAGGGAAGAGTTCTTGCAACACAAAATCCCATGAAATTTGTATTGTTTTTTATAGATTCGGTTGTTTTGCAATGCCTAGGAAACGAATAATACTGTTATTTAAAATTCGACTCTGTTGCCTTTTAAGGAATGACCATTGTTTTGCCTATCCTTCGTCGAATTATAATGTTGGGGTTCAATTAGCACAGACTTTGCGCTCTTTCGAGTAAACGGACAGCTCCGCCACATTGTGTTATATTGTGTATTAAGCAATACACTTTTTAAGATTCACTTTCTCAGGACTATGTTATTTTGGAAAACGGCGACATCAGCTGGCTACCAAGATGTCCGGTCCAGATTCGGGCTTCTCCGCGCCTCTTTCTTTAAGACAGGATGATAGCTACAATTTTAGCCAATGCGATGGATAGTAGTCAAAACACGTTTCTGTATTCATTTGACTTGGAGTTAAAAAAACGGAACAGAATACAATTCTGAAGCATTGCGAAATCACTTGTATTTTCGCTAGGTGGAAATTACGTTCTGATGTTCTGATGGCGCACCTAGTATTTTATGTGATACTGGATATTTATTGTTTTACTTTTAAATAGATTAAAAGCCAGATGTTATAGAAAGTCCATTGTGTGCGGCCTTGTGTCAGTTCAAATGAACTAATTTTCATTGTTGTTTTCTGTAAGATATAAATTTTCGTGTTTTTGTTTAGATTGAATCTGCACGTTCACGAAAAACTATCTATCAAACAGGTTGAGTATTGCTGTTAGTATTTGATCGAAATGTTTTCCTTTTTCCTATAATGAGTCGGTAGATTTATAAATGTTACTTTACCAGGTGAAGTTCTGTCAGTTTTGGGACCGATCTGCGGGAAATTCTTGCAGCTCTTGGTGAGTGATTTCGGTCTCCATCCCAACCCTGCCCAGCTCGTGCCATTGACAACCATAATAGCTTCGATTTCTTTATGTTCTTTCAATATCCTCCAGTACAGTCGGAATGTATCGCTCAATTTTCTTTCGGTGTAGAGTTCGAAGTCGATTTCAGTCGATTTTACGGGGGATTCTGAAAGAGAAATACAATCATATTACACCATTATACTAGTACATTTTGTTTAGAGGTACCTGACCTCCTATCAGTAAGGCGTGACGTTTAAGTTTACGTATAATGTATTGAGGCCTCTGTTATCCTACTACTTTCGCTCTACTAAAGTATTTTCAGAGCCAATGTTAGAGCATTTCCAAAATATCCGAGCAAAAAGAAGAGTGGTTTTTTGAAAGAAATATGACCAGTAAGATGAGTTCGTCCTTCCTGGTTATTTTGCACCCACAAGAAATTAGTCTGGTGCCTAAACAAAAAGTTTTGAGAAATCCTAGGTGAGAGTTTGTCCCAGAGAAGCCTAATAGAAAATTACAAATTTATAGCGGGAGTAGCAAAAGTGATGGAAAGGCACAAGATCAGGTACTAACCTTGACTGTCTTTGTTTCTTTTTCGTTTATTTATATATATTATATATTTATAAATTTATCTTTTACATCATACTCTAACGGCAAAGTTCCCCCCATCCACAGAAGAAGCTCAATGGAGACCTGGAGACCTTGGGTTTGAGATTAAGCCTCAACTTCAAGCTTATGTCAAGGTCAAGGCCACCCTTTGTTTTTTAAACAGAAAGCCCCCTTTGACACCGGTAATCGGAAAAACGGAAAATTCTACCTCCGAATGTGTATTAAAATCTAAGATCCAGGTCACATCTAAAGATCAAATGTGTGTCACTGAAAATTATTGGAAGCTTAGTATGTTTATTGATGAATAGAATCAGGGTCAGACTTATAGCAATTTTTAACTAAGATTCCATTTCCAATTCAAACTTCATTATTATTTCAAGGTCAACATTTTTTGAACCTGACACTGACAAGGAAAAATCCCACATTTTAATACGTTCTTATGCACTGTTATGACCTTGGAGGTCAAATCCAATAATTTAAAATCCTTTTCAAGAGTTAGTGACCTTCATTTATTCATCAATATTCTTACTAAACTTGTAGGAGCTTTCCCTAGCCTCTCACGTTTGACTTTCAGAGGTGACCTTGATCTTAGATTTTAGGACATACTCGGAATTCCAAAATCAAAGATGGGGCTTTCCATTTAAAAAACAAAATTTGACTTTGAAATATCCTTGAACGTGAGACAAATACAAGGTGACTATTAGACTTGTTAAGACCTCTTTCTGAAATACCTTACACAAGGTATGATGGTTTACTATGCTTCTGTATTTTCGAAAAGGCTGACATAATAACGCATCCTAGGATAACTGGGGATATGGTTTTATCTAATGAATATATCTAGCAAATATTTTTACTTCAAAAGTACTTACTTTTGTTGCAACCAGGTCCGAACCATCCCAGTTGACAGTAGCACTGTTGTCTGGGAGCGGTAGTAGCTCCTATGTCGATGCATTTTCCATGGTCTCCACAGTCGCTGTCTTCGAAGCATTCATTCCTGAATTGGCATACTTCTCCATAGTATAACCTGTCACATTTACATTTTCCTACGAAGTTCCTTCCATGTCCACTGCATATTTCCCTGAATTTTCGTCCTGAAAAAATTAAGTTATTTTTATTCTCAAAGCAATGACTCATATTTCAGAATTCATATTAAACATGGGACATTTCGAACGGTTGTTTCCTGGATTTTTTGAATATAGCTTATAGTTTTGAAGCAGCCGCTAAGGTCACGTGTGCTTTTGTATGTCTTCTTAGTTTGAATGCAGGACATTATTAGGCACCTATAGGAGTATATAAAAAATCAGGTCACATGATCTAAATCGTGGTTGTTTGGCTGACATATTTAAAAATGGCCTTCAAGTTGTACGTCGCAAAGCAAACATATTTCGTGATTATGCATTTTTAGAATAATAACATTACTTTACTTGCAAAATGGTCCATTTTTGGCAGAGCTATGAGTTTAACCAATCTCGAACATTTAAAAGTATAACATTTATTAATCCTAACAGCAGTTTTTGCTAATATTCCATTTCGGAAGTTGATAAAATGCTTACAGGAGTATTCGTACGATCTTAAGCGTCGCCATAATAAGGCATGCGACGAAAATGCAGAATATATCTTTGAGCGTATCTTTGGCATTCATAACTGCCCGCTTAACACTCTAGATACGTAAATCACTAACGCAATAACGGTTGTGAAGGAATCAAGATCGGTCTAGATGTCTAGAAGAAGTTTTCGTCCAGTATTTTTGAAGCAAATTTCTAAAAATTATTTAATTATAAATATTCATTAGTTGAGGTAACTTGGAAATATTTGCTTTGAATTGATTTATAAACTTTTCCAAATAAGAATTCTTGTAGCTTGATGAAAGCTGGTTTTGGAAAAAAGTAAGTACCTATCGAAAATCAGCCATTTTATAATCATACAACAGATTAATGTGATTTAAAAAATTCACCAGATACTTTTACAATTATTTCAACACATGGATACATATTCTATGATGTTTCGTGAGTTCCACTTTCTCAAATGGAATTTTTTGTCAATGCCGATATTTTTCCCTTCGAAATGTTGCCCATGGCAAGATTGACCTCAAATTTGCAGTAACAATGTCAACTCGTTTAATGCGATACTTACTTGGCTTAATATCTACGTCGGCACATGACCAGAATTTGTAATTGGGCCCCCATTCCATGGCCTGCCTGAGCAGTCTTAGTGTGCAATTGTCGCACGTGAAATCAGTCGGTAGTTGTACATGGTACGATTGGGCCCTGAAAACAAAATGCTTTATCTTAACATGCACTATTAATATACAGGAATTTTGTGTTAGCATATTCAAAGGATATTTTTCCAACGAAATAGAGGTGATTGATTATCTCCTGAACAGTGACCGTTTATATTAGATGTGCAAAGCTGCTGCATCTGCAGTTCAAATATCCAAAATCCAAGTTTTTATGAAAGGATATGCAGTACAAGATTATCTCTAGTAACGGAACGGTCACGGTTCACGAGATGATCAAAAAATTATGCCATTAAGAAATACCCGTACATTATTAGTAGGTACCTAAAGGGTGTATCAATAAGAACGTAATATTATTATTATTTGAATTTAGCGCCCCAGACGACTCGAGCAGTCTTTGAAAAGGTGGTATAAAGTAAACGCTTATAAAAAAATCTGTAACTTTAAGAAAGGATAGTGGCAACACTGCCAACACGCTCAGTGCGCATGCGACTAGCGACAACTCTCCCGCCAACAGCAACGGTGTGCACATCTTCCTGTTGGAACAGTCTTTTATGGTCTAGTCTAGTGTCTAGATTCTGTACCAGTCCGGAGTCCGCAACAAAATTTGGCTGAGAAGTGAACAAGCGGAGTTTTGTTGATCTGGTTGGTATTAGCGCTATTTTTTATGTTCTATTGATTTTTTATTTTCCACGCATAAGCCAGAAAATTAATGTTTGTTTGTTTTTAATTATATATATATACTATAAAAGAATCGTGTCTAAAAAAATGACAGACGGAAAAATAGAAATTTAATATAATTTCAATTACGAAGTGCTTGGTCCATACTCCACCTATCATTATCATCTATGTCTATTTTATCTCGGAAGTCCCTGTATATAAGCACTTCAGTGCATTTCGTTCGTCCAAGATGGCAAAGAATATATTTAGTTTTTGAAAATTGCGTGAAGTTCAGATATCTTGTTTTCCAAACAGAAAAGGTTCTTTGTTATGTGATACGTGAATGCGTGGAAACCAATAATGCCGTGTATTTGACAATATTTGTATAACTTTTAGTGCTGGTTGACGGCTGTTGTTGTCAGGATGAGTAAAAGGAAACAGAATACCATCGATTGATTCCTTTCTAAACAAAACAAACTGTCTGATCCACCGGCACAAGAATTACAGGAAAAAACTGATGATAATCCTACAATTCAACCTGAGCCTTTTTTGATTTTACACCGTATGTTGAACCAAGTGTTGAACAATCGGGTGCGAAACCCAAAGGATCCAAATTTGTTGATGTTGAGCCATATGTAAATTTCAGCGGCAACTTGTCTTCCCATGGAAAATATACCTTATCGAGGTGTGCAATGATCTCTAATGACTCTTTCAAATATCCCTATTCCACACACTTGAAAAATAATAAAGAAGTGAAATGTTACTTATCAAAAAAACACTTTGAGAAATTTCCTTGGCTGTCATATTCAGAGGAACTACAAGGGCTTTTCTATAGATATTGCGTGGTTTTTGCAAAATTAGGATAAATCAACTAAATTGGGAAAACTTGTTACCGTACCACTAAAGAAATTTTCGAAATTGTATGGCAAAACCGGTGATTGTGGGACACATGATAACTCAATATATCATACAGAAGCAGTTCCAGATGCTATAAACTTTTAGAAAATTTACGAAAATCCAGAGAATGATATAAGAAATATAATAGGTTCAGAGCGAATTAAGCAAGTACAGTAATACCCCGACTTACGCTACCCCGTTTTACGCGAATTCGGAGATACGCGGTTTTTCATTTTGATTGCCGCGCGCAGCGCGCATCGGCTCTCTCGCTCCGCGCGCGCATCGGCTCTCTCGCTCCGCGCGCGCATCGGCTCTCTCGCTCCGCGCGCGCATCGGCTCTCTCGCTCCGCCCACTCAGTGTTCAATTTGCATCAGGTTTAAACGTGTTTCGCGTGCAATTGTTTTACGTGCGCAGTGCGTTTTACTTATAATCTCTAATTATGTCGTCTAAAAGAACAAAAAATGAGTCATTTGAGCCTAACAAGAAAAGAAAAACACTGTCTTTGGAGTGTAAACTGAATATAATTAAAGACTTTGAAGCAAAAATGAAAATTTGTGAATTGGCGAAGAAATTTGACCTTCCGGAATCAACAGTCCGAACGGTTGTAAAAGGTAAAGAAAAAATTATGAACGCTGTGAAAGACTCTCAATCTTTGAATTCAAGTATCATCCGTAAGCGTCACGGTATTATCGCACAGATGGAAACATTGCTACAGTCATGGTGTGATAATCAAGTAAGAGTGAAAAATTGTCCTGTTGATCAAAATACAGTGTGCTTTCAAGCAAAGCAGATTTTTGAAAAACTAAAAGAAGAAGCTGGGGAGGCGGCTGAAAATGAAGTGTTTAAAGCTAGTAACGGCTGGTTCAGCCGATTTAAGAGTCGTTGTAATTGGCATAGCATCGCAGAGAGTGGAGAAGCGGCAAGCGCTGATAAAGAAGCTGCATCTCTCTATCCAGAAAAACTCAAAACAATGATAGATGAAGGTGGCTACACTAGCCAAACTATTTTCAACGTAGATGAAACAGGTCTTTTTTGGAAGAAAATGCCTAAAAGAACTTTTATTGCGCGTGAAGAGAAAACTTTTCCAGGTTTTAAAGCCGCCAAGGATCGATTAACAGTGATGGTTGGTGCGAATGCAGCTGGAGATTGTAAATTAAAACCTCTCTTAGTTTATCGCTCAGAAAATCCAAGGGCCTTAAAAAATAAATCCAAAGCTGGTTTGCCTGTCATTTGGAAGTCTAATGCGAAAGCTTGGGTGACAGCTTCTCTTTTTGAAGACTGGTTTGGCCATCATTTTATTCCTGAAGTCGAACGTTACTGCCGATTAAAAGAAATCCCATTTAAAGTGATGCTACTAATTGACAATGCACCAGGTCATCCTCCCGCAACTCTAATTAATTTCGATCCACGTGTGGAAGTTGTATTTTTGCCACCAAACACTACCAGCTTGCTTCAACCAATGGACCAGGGAGTCATTAAAACATTTAAAGCTTACTACACAAGGCGGTCATTTGCACATCTACATGAAGCTATGAGACAAAACAATGAGCTTTCTGTTAAAGACTTTTGGAAGCAATTCAATGTTTTAGATGCTGTAAGAATTATTGGACAATCTTGGAATGAGGTTTCACAAAAAACTCTCAATGGTGTCTGGAAAAAACTGTGTCCATTTTTTTTCACCTCTGAAACTCAAGGAGAAACCATTTCAGATCCTGAACAAATCGATAGCATAATAGAAGAAGTGGTCGATATCGCCAAGCAATTAAATTTAGAGGTCGATAATGATGACGTTCAAGAATTGCTAGATTCACACAATCAAGAGCTAACAATTGACGAGGTTATAGAAATGCGTAAGTATGAGCAAGACATTGAACAAACTGATTCGCTAGACCCAGTTGAATCGGTAAATCAAATGACAATTGCAAACTTAACAGAAGGACTCAATTCAATTGAAAAGGGGTTACAAATTTTAGAAAAAATTGATTCTAATGAAGAACGCGTGTCTACTACAAAACGAGGGATAAAAAAATTACTGGTATGCTACGAGGAAATTTTACGTGAAAAGAAGAAAAATTTAACTCGTCAGGCAACATTGTTAGAATATATAAAGCCTTCGACATCAAAATAACTTCGGTTTAGCTTACTTTATTCATAACAATGTAATTTTTTTTATTATCCTACACTTTATTAAACATTTTTCTTCTAAATTATTGTTTTCTTTAAACTCTGGTCCCGATTAAACAAACTTTATATGTATTTATATGCAACATTGAACCCCGACTTACGCGAATTCGACTTACACGGCAACCGTTCGGACCCACCTATCGCGTAAGTCCGGGGTATTACTGTATCAGAAAATCGACAAAAAATTGACTCCTATAATAGAATCTATAACTTTTTTAGGAAGCCAAAATATATCACTTAGAGGGCATAGAGGTAGGGGACGATTTTTTTCTAATGACAGCACGAATGACGAGGATGTTGCTACTCAAATTTTGATGAAGATACAATGGAACCCAAACTCACAGGTCAAATTCTTGCTCAAACAGTCAATCATTTCATTAAAACCAATAACTTAGACTCAAAACTATGTGTGAGCATTGATACTGATACGTGTAACCTAATGTTAGGTGAACAAAAGGGCGCTGTAATGGAATTGCAAAAATGTTTGCCCAATGCTCTAAAAAGCCCATGCGCAAATCATGGCTTGAATCTCTTAATTTCAAAAAGCAGCAGTGTCCAGGCAGTAACAAATACTGTAGGTATAATGAAGGAAGTAATTGCGTTCTTCAAAGCATCCTCTAAAAGAAATACAGTATTAAAAAGAAAACTAGACGGATATCAAATTCATAGTATGTGCGAAATACGATGGACCGAGATACATGATTCTGTGCTCCAATTTGAACGCAAATTCGAGAAAATTGTAGAGGTACTAAATATTATATCAAATTGGAAAGACCGCGAAGCTTCTTTAAAAGCGGAGTCTTTGAAGACTGCCATTACTTCCACCCAATTTATCGTAGGGGAAAGGGGGGACGCCACACGGACTCTGGCGGGGGAACACGTGTGCATGCAACATGCACACATTCTGGCTCCGTCTACGAGATCCGCCGGGTGGTGTGCCAAGAATAACAAGCAGGCAAATGAACAGACCGAACATAGTTACGTCTGACAAGGAAAATCATTACAGACTGAACTTATGTGTCCCTTTGCTAGATAATATATTACAGGATTTGGTATACCGCTTCAATGAAGAATATTTGAATATATATAAGTTTAATATTTTTTTTTTCGTCAGTATTTAAATCAAAAACTGAAGCTGAAGTAATGGACATATTAGAAACAATCTCTAAATATTTGCATGGACTAAATAGTAACGAAAACAAAAATTTAATAAGTACCAGATTAAAAACACAAGATATTATAGACAGTGGAATTTCACTATATTTATCATGTGATGAAAACGTTTTTCCTTCAATTAATAGATGCCTACAATTATTGATTTCATATAAAGAGGATAAAAACTTGGCTGCGCTCCACTATGTTACAAGAGCGATTAGTGGGTTTAGCGCTTTTGTGTATGCATAGGGATATTAAAATAGACGTGAATACAATCATACATCGGTTCGCCAGGAAAAAGAATAGGCGCATTGATTTTGTAATATGATAACACCTGAACTTTGCCTAAGGTTGTCTCTCAAATCCATCTCCCTTCTGTTGGCCAATAAATAAAAAAGCAGATGTAGTTAAGGGTTTACTTACGTTTAAACCACCACGGTGATCTTTTCCAAAGTATCCAATTAAGATATGTGGTTTTATTTATTGGCCAGCAGATTGATACAAAGCAACAACAACAAAGCATGTTGCAAGTGATACCTCTTGCAGTTATTACAAAATGAAGATCGATAATTTGAAAATGCAGATTGCTTATGAATAATTGCACAAAAACTTATAACCATTTTGTTGTTGGACACCTGAATGTAAGATCTCTGTTTGCTGGCTTTGATTCCTTTGTAGATTTGTTGACTACTGATAACTATGATATTATGGGTATCTCCGAAACATGGATTAATAATGATTTTACAGCAGATATAGTAAATATTCCTGAGTACACTTTTTTCCATACTGATCGAGTAGGACGTGGAGGAGGAGTTGGTGTTTATTTAAGGGATTCACTGAGAGGTAAGCTGGTATTGCAAGATTTTTTATGTCCAGATGGTATGGAGCAGGTTTGTGCTGAAATAGTGTTGAATAATCTAAAAATTTTGGTTTGTGTTATCTACAGAGCTCCTTCGAGCAGATTATCAAGTTTTATTGATCATATAGACAACTTTCTCTCATTTGTGTCTCCTCAGTATGATAATATATGCTTGCTGGGTGATATAAACGTTGATCAAATTACTGACCATTCTTTTCTAGATTGCATTGCGTGCTACGATATGGTATCTCACATCACCCAACCAACTAGGATAACTTTAACCACGGCAACCTCCATAGATGTCATTTGTACAACAAATAACTTAGCTGAATCATTAATTTCAACTAGCTCTGTACCTGTTCCGAATTTGTCAGATCATAATGTAGTCAGATGTGACTTCAACATCACACGGCCTAAGAATTTTCAAAAGACTGTCAAATATAGAGATTTTAAACACTGTTGTAAAGATCAGTTTTTGGTGGATTTGGATAAAATCCCATGGGACGATATATATTACATCACTAACTTAGAGGATAAAGCTACGTTTTTTTCTAATCATATTTTGGATTTGTTTGATGTCCATGCTCCTGTTATTTCATCACGTATTACTAAACCTTATGCTCCATGGCTCACAGGTGGCATAAAATTTTTGATCTCCGAGAGAAATAAAGCCTTTAGAAAATATCAGATTTTAAAAAGTCCAGCTAGTCTCGAATATTACCAGAAATTAAGAAATGATGTCATTTCCGCTATTAGGCGGGAGAAAGCAGCATATCTAAGCTTCAATGAACAACTAAATAGTAACAAGCATCTCTGGAAAGCTGTACATTCATTGAAACTCAAAACTAATGTAGATAGATCTTTACCTACACAGTTGAAGAATGCCGATGAAGTAAACAATTATTTTTCTTCCGTTTTCACGTCTTCGGGCAATTGCAAGGATCTAGTTGATAAATTTAATTGTACCAAAATTAATGAAAGTGCTAGATTTGAATTTAGTTTTGCTACCCCACAAAATGTGCTAGACATTATTCTGTCCCTAAAATCTAATGCAGCAGGTTCGGATGGTATAACAGTCTCAATGCTGAAGCTTTGCTTGCCTCGAGTATTACTACCCCTGACGCATTTATTGAACTGTTGCCTGGAGGCTGGGTATTTCCCTGATGCTTGGAAACTATCTCTTGTCAAACCCTTGCCTAAATGTAAAAATCCAAAATGTCTCTCAGACTTAAGACCTATAACTTTGATTCCTGTTATATCGAAGATATTGGAGAAATTGATTAAACATCAGGTTTATCATTATTTCTCTAATAATGATTTCTTTCCCAAGTGTCAATCTGGTTTCCGCAGTGGTTTTAGTACAACTTCAGCTTTAGCAAGGGTTTTAGATGACATCATTGCTTCGCTTGATAAGGGAGATGCTTCAGCACTTGTATCATTAGATTATTCTAAGGCGTTCGATAAAATAGATCATGAGCTTTTATGTGCTAAATTGAAGTTTTTTGGTTTTTCAGACATACCTCTAATGTTTTTTATAACATATCTTTCAAATCGTAAACAAGTAGTAGAGATAGACAACACTATATCTAGTCCGATTGATATAACATCAGGTGTCCCTCAGGGTTCAGTTTTAGGGCCCGCCCTTGTTGTACTTAATTTATACTACAGACTTGGGTAGCTCTGTGAAAAACTCTTCTGTGATGTGCTATGCCGATGATACACAGATATATAAAAGCTTTAATAGTAACACTTTGCATACTTCAAACTTCAATCAATGAGCTTAATGATGATTTGGAGGCAATAGTAGGATACTCAAATGGTAATAATCTTAAGCTCAATAAGGATAAGTGCTCAGTGATGCTTTTTTGTCCTGCTGTCAAACGTAACACTGTATTGAATTCTCTTGATGTAAAAATCGACAAGGAGCGTCTAGCTGTCGTAAATACTACAAAAAATTTAGGGTTGATTATTGATTATACTTTACGGTTTAAGGAGCATGTTTCGTCTATCTTAAAAAAATGTTATGCAACGTTGAAGTGTTTTTATGTCAATCGCTCTATTTTGAATTTTAAAGTTAGAAAAAAGTTATGTGAGGCTATTATATTTCCAAGCTTATTTTACTGTAGCACTGTGTTCTATCATTGTCTTGATTCTATCACAAAAGCAAGACTCCAAAAACTCCAAAATACTTGTTGTCGATTTGTATTTAATCTCAAGAAGTATGATCATGTTTCCTTAAAGAGATTTCAGCTTGGTTGGATGTGTATAGAAAATGCTTGCAAGTACCATCTAGCAGTGTTTACACATAAGATCATATCTTCTAGATCCCCCTTGTATCTTTATGAGAAATTTGTTTTCAGACGAAATAATTCAGACATTGATTTCAGACACAAAAAAAGACTAGAGATCCCTATGTATAAAACAACTTTATTTCGTAGTTCATACACTTACAATGCTATCCTGATTTATAACGAATTAGATGACAATATAAAGGATTGGCCAGTAAACAGATTTCGTAAGCATGTGAAACAGATTTATTTGTCATTGTAGTAATTTTGGAGAAGTTAGTTTTTAATTCTTACATTTAATTTTAGTTCACGTAATATATATGTGTATATATGTATGCTAGGAAGCTATCAAGCTCGTTGTTTTGAAGCGTCTTTTGCTTATCAAAGTTTCTTTTGATTGAGTGTTTCAATTGAGTATTTGGGTAGGTTAAGTAGAGTAGCCAAGAGCTAGACTTCGCCTACGTAGAGGTCACATTATGTTGTAGTGTATATAATGTGCCTAATAAAGTCATTTTATTATTATTATTATTATTATTATATAAAAGTCTGTTAAAATTCTGCTCAAATCACTTTCTAAGCTAATGTAATGATTGTTTTATTTTGAGACTGTGAACTGTTGTAGTTTCATAGTTTATATGCTTTTGTTTTTTGAGACTGGCTAAGAGAATACAGTTATGCAATGAATATGTTTTGTGTTTTTCTCATGACTAAGCATTTTATTTTGACTTACATTCAGTTTTATACTTTATAGAAGTCGTAACATATTTGTTATCGTTATTTTTTTCATGAAGATGTATTTTTTGTTGTATTGTCTGACATTGTTATGTAGAAAAGTCTGTGATAGATTATATTATTTTGCATTTTTGTTTTAATATATGAAGATTGCTCGAGCTTGGTTTGCTTTATTTACACTTTGATTTCGTATGATTCAGAATTAAAAAAAATTGTACGTATTTTCTACAGAAATTACTGTAACAAATTCATATGTCTGCATATGTCCACGCTTTAAATGTTAAATCATTATAACACTTCAGTACGTCACACTGAGAATTTACTTTCCATTTTACCCTTCCCAGACTGAAATCCTGGGAGCGCCACTGATCCCAACAGACCATGCACAGCGAAGAGAATTTAACAATTGGATCCTTGGCCAACAGTATGTGAATGGTGATTTTGTAGACAAAATCATTTTTAGCGATTTTGATCTCGATGGCTTCGTCAATAGACAAAACTGCCGCTTTTGGGGCACAGAGAATCCATGAGAAAGCTATGCATCCTAAACGTGTCACTGTTTGGTGTGCACTATCGTCAGGAGAGATCATTGGACCGTTTTTCTTTGACGACGAGGCGGGTAATCCACTAACAGTGAATGGCGAACGTTATCGCGCAATGATTACTCAGTTTTTTGTGTCACAATTAGAAGTCATGACTCTTAAAGACATATGACTTCAGCAGGATGGTACCACATGCCATACTGCTTAAGAAACATTGGCAGTTTTGCACGAGTTTGCTACTGGTGTAGTAATCTCCCGGTTTGGTGACCAGAATTGGCCGCCACGCTCTTGCGATTTAACACCTTTGGACTGCAACCACAGAAGCATTGAAAGCTGAAATCACACGCTGAATCAACGAGATACCACGACATGTGTTCAAAAATGTTACCATAAATTTTATTATAAGAGTGCGCATGTGCCAGCGGAGCCGTGGCACCCATTTACCTGATCTGTTGTTTCATACATAATTCCATAGTGTATACACCATAATCCAATAAATATTTCAGTTGTTTTTTACGAAATACCATGTTTAATAGAACCTTGAAATATTGCGTCCTTATTGAAACACCCTTTACGTGTTTTACACATGGTATTAAAAAACTTACGGAAACGTATGTTAGCACATCGTAAGTGTAAAAATGATATTTTATGCAAAAAGTATACTAGGCACATTAGACAATATTACTTTTAGCTTTTGACTGCCTTTTGCAGTAACTTTTTTTATACTAGGTTTAGAATACTTACGTTGCATCATTTGATACGAACTCCGACCCTTGTATCGTGGGAGTTAAGTCTAGTACTGGCCTCTCCAACTGATCAAGCAGTTGAATTTTGAATCCTCCCTGAAAAGTGGTCATTTTTATTGTCGAAAATTTTATGATGGATCCAGTAATTGTTCGATTATCAGAGAGATCAAAAACTATGAATAAAGGAAAATGTGAGGGATATGTTGCAACTCATCTCATAACTCGAGTTGCTCTCGTGTCCATTTTTACACTGTTTAGAAATTACTATGATATACTTTTCTTCAATACTACAATTCAACACGAATGAACTTGACTCTAAGCTGAGGTTTATCAGTATATGTATTTGATTTTTGGGAAAATTCTTACCTTATGGGGATAACCTAAATGCCACGTGACATTGAATTTACTTCCTTCTAGAAGCGTAGTTTTTATTGTCCCTGAAACAAAAACAAAATATCAGTTAGGAAATTATCCAGCACCATTTTAAAGTACATTTCTAAGTAGTGTGAAGAGGAGAAACATAGCTGGGGCAAACTCTCATAGATGGCGCTACGGTGTCTCATTACATCTCGGATAATTTTTTGGGCGCGGGTTGGCTCTCTTCAGATAAAATACGTTAATCAATGCTATACCATAAAATACGTAACGTCTTGATCCTAATGCTGAAGTATTATACATCTCAAGCTCACTGGAATTTCCTTGAGAGGTTTTACGCAACATAACCGGCTTAGATAAATAAATACGTACTCAGGTATACTAATTGTCACATAATCGCGACAATTTCATATTTAATTACATAAGAGGCAAGAAGTGTATCTATGAATTCAGAATATATTAACGGTTCTCACTGATTCAGGTATGCTATGTTGTTGCAGTGAAGGCTAGATCTTTTTTCATTGGATTAACAAGAACTTGAGATCTGATTTGTTAATTAGTTGTTATGAACAGTTAGTTTAGTGGTCTTTTTTATTGTGTGATACTGTTTGGTTTCAGGGTTTCAGGGTTGTTTAGGTGTTACAGGTTTATGTGCTCCTTTCTAATTGTAGCGAAATTGGAACAACGTTTATCACAGGGTGTATAATAAGGGCAGAGCTTTTTAAATTGTATCAGCTAATAAACAGGTTAAGCTGGTTTATAATTCCGTTTATTCTTAAAGATACAATCTGTATCAGACATTTGATAGCAACATTAAAATAATGAATCAAATTCCATCAACCACTTAGCTTTCAGTAGCATAACTGTTATCAAAAGTAGATGAATATAATAATAGCACAAGCGATAGCCTAAATAAAGGGATGGTCGTGTCGGCCATTTCCCCATATATAGAGTTCGGCTGCATATTTTATGGGCAGGATTAGAATTGAGAAGTCTGGAAAGTCCGTATGATAGGCTTTTCAATGAAGTGACTTCGATCATTCGAACAGGCCTCCCCTGAACAGCATCAAATATTAACGGCATCCCAGACATGTGAGCAGTACTGCAGACTGCAGCCCTAAAGCTTCAATGCAACGGCTGCTGCGATTGATGAGAGACGTGCGTGCCAAGCACTGGCGGATTTAGAGGGGCGGGGCGGGGGGCGCCCCCCCCCCTAGACTTCTGACATTTGCTTTTGCAATCTAACACCATTGTGTTACTTTCTGTCACATCATGGTGATAGAGGCATACTAACTATAAGTTATAGCTATAGGAACTGACGTGCTGAACGTAAAACTGAAGTCAAAATTGGGAGTTGGTGGACAAATTTATGCTAACTGAGCAAATATATGGGTTGTATTCTTGGTTCATCCAAATAATATAAAACTTATTCATGAAGGTAAGACAAGGGTAAGAGTTAATACTATATGACTAATCCTTGTAAAAATATATGGAAATAAACCTAAAAAATTATTAAATAAAATTATTGAAAAAAAAGAGAAATGAATATTAAAGTTCTAACTTGGGATTTTCTGTCATTAATTAAAACTTTAAATTCTTTGTGTAAAGTTATAAAAATTATATTTCATAATATATGGAATCATGAAGGAATCAATCAAAATATTGGGGGATAATAAAAAATCTAAGTAGGGTTCTTAATCAATTAAGAGATAGACTAAAATTAGTTGAAGAATCAAAAGAGGAAAATATATTTATTATCATTTTCAATTAAATTTTATGTATTTTTTTTATTCATTGAGTTTTTTTACAGGATAATTGAATGAAAAAAAAATATTATATTAATAACTAAAAAGATATAAACAAAAAAATTATGAAAGTTAATCAGTTTAAAGGAGCTATTTGAGATAATACAAATTATTAATAAATATAATAATTCTAGCTTGAAAAGCTAATGTTATAACTTTAACTAAATTTTTCATTAGAAGTAGATGTAAATTTACTATTAATGATTTAAAAGTTCATGTCTTACTTTCAGCCATCTAATGAAATTTCCATTATTTTAGAAATCCATTTAATAAAATAGTTAGGAGAAATTCTCTCAATTACAATAGGCATAAATCTATGATTAGCTCCACAAATTTCTAAACATTGTCCATAAAATAATCCTGTTCGATTAATAGGAAATCTAATTTGGTTTAAACAGCCTGGTGCATCAATTTTTACACCAAGAGAAGGGATAGTTCAAGAGTGAATAACGTCAGCAGCTGTAACTAGCATACGGATTTGGGATTGGTATGGGATAACAGTACGGTTATCGACGTCTAATAATCGTAAATTATAGTTTTTTATTTCATTTATAGGAATTATATAAGAATCAAATTCAATATTTTTAAAATCAGTGTATTCATAAGATCAATATAATTAATGCCCAATAGTTTTAATAGTAATTATTGGATTATTAATTTCATCAAGAATGTAGATTAGGCGCATAAAAACGATCCACAGGTCCACAAAAAAATAAAAAGTGGTGTGTGCTGTGTTTTCCGTGTATTTTTTCATGCCCAACATGAAACTTAAGTCAAAATTGGGGGTCGGTGGAAAAGTCTTAGAGAAACATAAAAACGATCCACAGGTCCACAAAAAAATAAAAAGTGCTGTGTGCTGGGCATCTCACTATATTTTGTCCATAAATTTTTCCCTCCGAACACGAATCTGAAGTCGAAATTAGGAAAAGATGGACAATTATTAAAGTAATTTAGACAATTAAAATTAAGACGCCTTTGAAGAGATGCACATTGACCAAAAATTTCAAAATGTGTGTCCACTGACCCCCAATTTTGACTACAGAGTTCGTGTTCAGCGTGAAAGGTACATGGGAAAGTACGAACCACTTTTATCATTTTGTGAGTCAGTGTTATCAAACGAAAAACTCATCCAACCACTCATATAGCACAGTCCATGAACGATAACCATTGTAAAACAAAGAGCAGTGTTGGTAGGAGGTTTTCACTTGCGCACTGATCGTGTCTGTTGATGCACTAATTCATAATATTGTTGATAACAGACACAGTTAAAGGCCTAGTTGATTTTCTTTTTAACAGGTTGAATCTGAATGCTTTCAATCCACTGATGAAATGCAGGGGTCACAAGACATCTGAAATGCACGTCATATGGCAGGAGCATCATTTCTTAATTCATCTCTGGTTGAGGTTTAGAAACATGAGGTTCTGTTGGTGACCTCTCTGATTAAACATGCTATATTACTCGGGTGGCAGTGATAATCGTAATACCCTTGATGATTTCTCAATGCATAATGACCAAACAGTCGGCTTCTGATCATTTCCAACCCACTTTCGGCGTTTACAAAATCCAAGCACACGATTCCTCTTCAATATGAATACTGATAGGTAGTTGGCTGCTGTGTACATACGCAACCGGAGAGCATGATGCTATAGCAAATAGAAATTCCTGCACGCTTTTCGCTGTTTAAATAATCATTTTGCAACAACAAGCTGAACAATTCTCGAGTATGTGAATCCGCATACAATTATGTTTATTGAAACGTACACCAGGTGATGTGTGTGTTTTGTTTCTGGTTGCAGAGAGTAATGTTAGTATCTTTGTTTGATACCTACTTTTACTTCCGTCTGTTCTCAGAATTGTCCGGGTATGTAATTTATTAGTCGCAGACTTGAGTAGTACATATTCCAGTACTCGGTATTTTGAATCCTATTCAGAATACTATTCGAATAGTTTGGGGGGTGTTTGGTATACTTTTTTGGTCAGTACTCGGTGACCTGGAATCTGAATACCGCTTCTGCATCCAAATATTCGAATACCCACATTGTATTTAAATCCCGGTATTCGAATAATGTTTTCGAATACTGTTTGCCTATGAATATTATATTGCGCTTTACATAACTTAAGCCTGTTAAAACACGTTCGCGATGGGTGTGGATGGCACAAACAAAATAGCTATGCGAAGTTGTTTTATTTGTGTGGACGGTGGTGCTTTTGAATTCGCGATGCCGACAGGGCTCTTAAGGTGGCTACAGACGCACGCTGATGACTGAATTCATGAACGCGCGTGCATTAACGTGCATGCATCGACACGAATTTGCTTTATGTACAGACGCTCAAACTTTTCTACCTACTTTTAATCGGTGTGCGCGACGAAAGAAGTTATGATGTCGTCCGATGAAGAGCTCGCTGTTATGGCAGTGGCGTGCAATTACGTTTTAAAAAGTGCCAAAAAGTCGAAAAAGCGTCGTCGTCTGTGGTCTAAGGAATGGCTTTTGAAAAGGCAGTCATTTTCACATATTAACTTTTGGGAAAATTGAAAGGAGAACCCAATGATTGGCGTGATTATCTACGAATGGATGAGGATACCTATGTAGAAATGTTAGAAATAGTTACTCCACTAATAAAACGTCAGGACACAGTTATGAGATCTGCAATAAGTGCTCACGAACGGTTAACCGCAACCCTTCGATATTTGGCAACTGGACGAAATTATCACGATTTAAGATTTTCCACGATAATATCTGCGCAAGCGTTGAGCGAAGTAATTCCTGAAACATGCTCATCTATATACCAAGTACTACAGCAAAAATACATGAAGGTAAGAAACACATAAAATATATTTTCATTAAATAACGAAAAACATAACAGCATATCCATAACAGTATATTATTAATTATTGTAAAGGATTATAAGAGCCGTAATACACAGCAGCTGTATTACTATTATTAATTGTTGTTGGTTGGCTGGTTGGTGTAGACTGAGTCCAGATGGGATCACAGTTTGGTGGCGGAGGGAATAATGTATTACTATTATTAATTGGTGTTGGTTGGAGTTGATTGGGTTCGGACGTCATTCTTGTACGTTCGTTAACTTTTCATAACTCCGCTTGGCATATATACATCTTCCAACGCAGATCCACTTCTTTTCGAATTTTGTACTTTTTTATGTTCTCTACAACACGCAGAGTATTAATTTTTGTTATGACTGATTGTTTTGTAGCATTAGGTTGAATACTTTGTAACTTTTCCTTTAACAATGTATATGCTGCATTTTTTTAATTTTTATCTAGATATTCTTTTGCTTTCGTTTGCCAGAGACAAGGATGTGCCCTGTACAATTCAATGAATTCTCTGGTGAAGTCTCGAGTCACTGTTCTGATGTCAGACATCTCTACAATCAATAAAAATTACTTACTCGAAGGTAATTCGTACTTCGTTGATCAACGGCACTGACCTCTGATTGTCTGCGGAATTCGCACGTTCTTTTGCCTCTACACGTTGAGATTTGCATGCGCGTCTCTGCACGTGCGTTTAAAATTTCTGCCTTGAACTGAAATTTGCACGCCACGCCAATCGTGAACGCACGTTCATGAATGCTGCCGATATCTGCATACACACTAACGTTATTGAGTGCGCATTCACGAACGCGCGTTTATGTATCAAGTCATAAGCGTGTGTCTGTAGCCGCCTTTAAGGAATATCTGTTATACCTGTTATGTGTGTGATATACCAAAAAGGAAAGTTTATTTTTTAATTATGTACGTATGTGTAAGATTCATATATTTTCTTGTTAAGTTTTATTCTATTGTCAACTTCTTTTTATTAAAAGTCAAATAACTATTTTTATTATACAATTAATTTGTATAACGTCACTGTGACTTTGTGTATTATGTTATTTTGTTTTTTAATTTTTTTTATTTAATAATGTCAAGTATTCTTATTTTTACATATTTTTAACTTATTTACATAAATAAAAATCAAGTTTTAAGTGCGCATATGTTTTTCTGGTTGGAATATTTTGAATTATGACTATTCATATTTAAACGAATCCAGGTATTTAAAACAGCGGTATTCGAATACTTTTTTCTGTGTACTTGAATCTCAAGTATTTGAATTCAATTCTGATTAGTCGTATAGTTACCGGCCAAGTTTATGGCACTTGATTCAGTAGTACCTGCGAGACCAAGTAGTGGATCACACAAGGAAGTTACAAAGAGCAATAGCTTGTGTTTGGTCAGGATGGAATGTGGAAATAGTCCATCAGCCTGCTGTGACCTCCTTCTAAACTCGCTGAAAGTATGATTTTACGTCGCCTCGAGAATTTCTCGTTAGATCACCATGTGATTCCTGACTTGCAATTTGGCTTTCGGTCTGAGCATAGCACGAAGTTACAGGCGGTTAGACTAGAACGAGTAACTTGGGATTCACCCTTACCGAAGGTACTGGCATTTGACAAGGAGTTGCACAAGTACCTTATATACAGGGTGTTCTTTAATGATATGCAAATATTTAAGGGTGTGAATCTACATGAAACATTAATGTTAGTTTGCTTTATAAACTATGGTCCAAAAATATTTCCCTACAAAAACTCTGGGTGTTGAGGTTTTAGGAAAAAAATGGAAATTAATTAATATTTTCTGCGGTTCTGAAAATATTAATTAATTTCCATTTTTTTCCTAAAACTTCCACACCCCGAGTTTTTGTAAGTAGATGTCTTATGGGGATTCGGTCTCAAAACTTCCAAAATCCGCCACCAGAGGCGCTGGCGTCGCGCGCCATTGACAGGTTGTTGGACGGAATCTGTAATCATGAGTTGGGGATTCCGCCGCTAGATGGCGCTGTCAAACCAAACGGAATCTGTGTGTCATTGGACACCTGTCATGCGTCATTGGGCATCTCACGCATAGATGGCGTTACACGTCATCTGTCATACGTCATTGGACACCTGTCATTGATGGGTTGAGCATCTCGCGCATAAATGGCGTAGATTTGTTTGGCGGTGTACAAACCTAACGGAATCTATGCGTCATTGGACAGCTGCCATTGATGGGTTGGGCATCTCGCGCATAGATGGCGCCGATGTCGCACCTGTCTGGTGTTGGCGTGGATTACGGGGGGCAACGTGTATACAGGGGTGCATCGAAAAATAGCGGATCGATGGACCGACGGTATATCGTTAAATCGTATATAGCAAGGCGTGACCTAAATAGCGTGGTGGGCTCCTCTGGTCGGTCGGTCGGTCGGTCAGAATGTCTCATAACCTGTATACGATGTACTGTTATTATTATACAGGATGATACCGTTCAAAATGAAAATAGTATAATGGATATTTTATTGAAACATATAGTATATATAACAATAAGGTTGATTGGTGTGTGTGTGTGTGCCATGTTTTGAATACCCGCGCTTGAACAACTTGCAACAAGAAATTCCGACAATATTATTTCGCAAACCAGAGGTATTTTCAATAAAACTACATATCAGGGAGTACTTTAGATGTTGATACTAATCGACTCAAATCATTGTTCGACAACTGATTTGGTTCATGACAGACAAGAATCAAATTATGTATTTCACGGTTCAGTTCTGGTTGTTTTTTAATTTTTTCCCTAAACTTCAGGTAACCCAGGAAATATGTCTCTTATCCGTCCTCTGTTCAACACATCAGTAAAATCGTTAGAAAATTCTATATATGACATATTATTATAAAAGGTATAGGACCGTCCTGCGTTTGATTGAAAAATAGCATTGATTCGAGCCCTATCGGGTATATCAATTGAAAAATTATCAAGAAATTTAATGGTAGGGAATGATGCTGAGAAATAGTTGTTTGGAGACACAATGGTAATCAAGTCACCGTTTGTTGATTGGAAAATATGTTGTAAAGTGTATTGACGTAATTCTGTAGGAACATAATCGACAAGAAGTTCAGGCTGAGATGGGATAATCATTTCGTTTAAGTCTAGTTTCCATATAAACATATCATGTGCAATATATAATCGGTAATTTGAAAACTCTGGAGCAATAGCTAAAAACATAAAATCTGGAATAATATCACACAAATTTTTGAGGATCGGCTGCTTACGAGTTGTAGATCTTATAGTTGTTGTTGTTTTTGGTATTGCTGATGCGGTGGTAGACGTTGGGATTGAATCATATTTGTTTTTTCTTCCATATAGATATTGTACTGCATTTATATCATCAACATCTAGACCACGAATCTCATGCTGATAGAAGGCAAACATAATAGCATTCGGAGAAGCACTATGTGCTATGCCGAGAGCATGTCCAATTTCATGAACCAACACCTGATAGAGAATGATGTCAAAAATCTCAGATAGCAAATATAAATTCGTTTACCCCCCAATCAAAATCTTGACTGAAAAAAAATTAGGCAGCAAATATACAATAATCATACACGAATTTACTATATTTCTAAATTTCTACTCTCATGTGCAACTTGTAATTGGAATTTCCGCCGGACAAACGATACATTCATGTATTACTAAGAAATTATATAAAAAATACTGCAACCGCAATGAATGTTGTTTTCTCGATAAAAATGGTACTGAGAATATGATGCATATAATATGCATATTTACGATACAATTATCTCATGCACGCGTGTGTTATCTCAACCACGTATTTATATTTAGCGAGCGCATGCAATAGTCATCATTGTTTCACACTTAACGCACAACGCTGCAAGCTGGAACAACGGCCGCAGTACAATAGTGCTTCGAGAGAGACGAGATAGCGAAAATTTTAAAAAAAGTAAGTGCTATTTTATTTAATATTTTTCTTTTTTATGTCTCTAAGTGCAACTGTTTTTTCGTGTTATGCTTCAAAATAGTTAGACGACTCAATTTTTTTTATAGATGGATTTATCAAAAATTAATGCTGCGTCTTCGATTGTAGACCGCAAACCTATCAGAAAATTAAAGGACCTACCAGTCGGGACACCATTTGCAATCCAAGCAGCTAAAGTGGTCAAGTCGAAATTTGGGGAAGCCGTGCTACTAGATTTAGGACCGGAAGTGCTATTTCTACCACAGCGGGTGACGGAAACGTACCAGCCGGTCATCGACGAACTTTTTCACGGAAAATACTCGATCATCTTCCAAGGGGAAGTGGACGTAGGGAAAAGCCGACCGCTAGCATCATTCAAAATAGTGGAAAATTAACAAAGCAGAGAACAGGAGGAGGAGGACAGGGTGAGCATTTTTATATATTTTTGAGTAATGTGTTTGCTTGAAAAAAAAAATGTCGTCTTTTCAAATGTCTTCAAATAAGGTTAAAAAGATCATCAAACAAACAGACGGTGTTCTACTATCAATTGTTAGTCTACGGAAAATTTTATTTGATAATTTTACAATCAGAGACGCGGAAGTGTGGCTGAAACGAATAGAAAAACAAATTAGATTATGTAAACGGGTAATTCGTAGTAGAAGGCAAAATAAATTATCTGTAGGGACCTGTAGAAAAGTAGAAACAAATTTGGGGCATTTTAAACATTTTAGAAAGTTGATTTTAACTAGACATATTGGGGCAGGACTTCACTTAACATTGGGTCAGAGGGTTAGATGGGAAAATGTAGAATCGAGCTTTCAAAGTAGAATAAAAACCGGTTCCATAGCTAATTTGCGTCATAAGGACTTGAATCAATTTTTAGCAGATTGTGTAGTTGTTTTTAAAAGGAAAATTAGGAATATTTTGAACACCCATTGTGCGCTCAAAGTAAATACAACATTTTGCGGGGAGTTTATTAGGAAATCGGGGGATAATGAAATTTTGGGAATTAAATATATTAATACTAAAAATCATATTATTGATACATCAACTCAAATAGACGAGTGGTTTAAGATATATGTTAAAGATAAACTTTTAAACGAATTATCGGAATTTGCTGAAAAAGATTCGGGATTTGCGTTAAATAAAATTATTTCCTTAGTTGTTAATATCAGTAAATATCAATTGGGAAACGGTTCATCTTATATTAGACTACCAGAACCGATTATAAGGAAAAATGCTTGTATAAACATTAAAAATATAGATCAAAATTGCTTTTACTGGGCCATTGTAAGCGCTCTTCGGACTCCTAGCAATAAAAGACATGCAGAACTAACCTCCTCATATCCACACTTTACTGACGTTTTACAAACAGAAAATTTAGATAGTCCTATGCTGCTAACAAAAATTTCAAAATTTGAAAAGATGAATAACATTTCAGTCAATGTTTACGCTTTAGAATTGATCGAAACAGAAAAAAAATCATTTTACATAGTAGTACCAGCAAGATTAACGGAAAATAAACGGGATACGCATGTTAATTTACTTTTAGCTCAAAATAAATATTATCCGCGTTTAAATGATTATGATGCTCCTCCACCAGCGCCAGCAAATGAAGATAATGATTCAATCGATGAAATTAAATATCACTATTGTTGGATTAAAAATCTTTCGCGTCTTATTAGTAGCCAGTTAAATAAACATCGTGAGAAAAAATTTATTTGCGATAGATGTCTGAACTATTTCCATCAGCAAAATAAATTAGTTGAACATGAAAAACTGTGTTCTAAATTTAATAAATATAAAATTAACCTTCCTAAAGAGAGCTGCGTTGAATTTAAAAACTTTACATACCAACAAAATACTCCTTTTGTTGTTTATGCAGATTTTGAATGTCAATTAGAAAATCATAAAGAAAGTAGCGTCGTAAATTTAACTAAAACCATAAAATATCAAAAACACGTTCCGTATAGTGCTGGTTTCTATGTAAAATGCAGCTATGATGATAGCCTTTCTTATTTCGAGAGCTTTCGAGGTGCAGATTGTATGGATTGGTTTGCAAATCGTATGGCTGGTGTTGCGCAATTTGTAAACTCAAAAATAAAAACAAGCGTACCTATGATTGAAAAATTAGACACATGTAAGGCAACATCATGTCATATTTGCGGTAAGAGATTTTCAAAGCAAAAAAAGACATAATCGTTAGAGATCACAACCATTTCAGTGGAGAGTTCAGAGGTTACGCACACCAAGCATGCAATCTGAACTTTAGAAAATTGTTTGTTGTGCCGGTTATATTCCATAATTTAAGTGGGTACGATAGTCACTTTATGATTTCGAATTTATGTAAAAAAGGTCGCTTAAGTCTACTTCCCATCAACAAAGATAAATACATCTCCTTTACGCTGCACTCAGATGAAAATAACATTAAATTGCGGTTTATAGACTCTTTTCGATTTATGGGGGCGTCTCTTGATGAATTAGCTTCAATTTTAGCAGTATCAGAAAAGAAAATTTTACAAAGGGAATTTCAAAATTTAGATGAAGATAAATTCAAATTATTAACACAGAAAGGAGTTTTCTGTTACGATTACATTGATTCGTTGAAAAAATTAAATGAAACGACTTTGCCCCCAATTGAAAAATTTTACAATAAATTAAACGATGAAAGTGTAAGTGACGAGAAGTATGCTCATGCGCAATCTGTTTGGCAACAGTTTAACATTAAAACATTAGGAGAGTATTCTGATATATATTTAAAAACAGATATTCTGCTTCTTGCCGACGTTTTTGAGCAATTGCGTAAAAAATGTTTCTCCACCTATGGTCTGGATCCTGCGTGGTACTATACAATGCCCGGATATACGTGGGACTGTATGCTCAAATACACTGGGTGTAAGTTAGAACTACTAAAGGATCTAGATATGGTGATGTTTTACGAAAATGCTATAAGAGGTGGAATTTCGGTGTGTAGCAACCGATTTTCGGAGGCCAACAATAAATATATGCCCGAATATGATCCTGAAAAGCCGTCCAAGTACCTTATGTACCTGGATGTGAATAGCTTATATGGGAAGGCTATGCAGCAACCCTTACCCTACGGAGGGTTCAAATGGGTAGATGATGTAACATCGTTTGATGTGATGTCAATACCCGACGACTCTGACGTAGGGTACGTGCTACAAGTCGATCTATCGTACCCACAAGAACTGCACGATAAACACAAAGATTTTCCGTTTGCGGCAGAACGTAGCGTACCACCCAGCGACGGCGGGGTAAAATTGCCGAAATTAATGGCAACACTTACGGATAAAAAAGAGTACACGGTTCACTATAAAAATTTAAAACAAATGCTAGCTAATGGGTTAAAGTTAACGAAAATCCATAAAATTTTACAATTTAAACAAGCAGCCTGGCTGAAACCCTACATCGAGTTGAATACTCGATGTAGAGCTGCAGCCCGGAATGATTTCGAAAAAAATCTTTTTAAATTAATGAATAATGCAGTATTCGGTAAGACCATGGAAAATATACGTAAGCACCGCGTATGTAAAATCGTTAAATCTTGGGGTGGTCGCTATGGGGCAGCAAACTTGATTTCGAGTTTTCGGTTCCACAGTCGCACAATTTTAGAGGAAAATCTGGTGGTTATCGAATTGAACAAGGCTGAAATAACGTTTAACAAACCTCTGTATGTAGGGCAGGCAATTCTAGACCTATCGAAACTAGTCATGTACGATTTTCATTACACCTATATGCTACCAAAAATGGGTGCAGAAAGGTGTAAGCTCATGTACATGGACACAGACAGTTTTATCTACGAATTGCAATGTGAGGATGCATATGAGGAGATCATTAAAGCTGATTCCAGTAAATTTGATACTTCGGATTATCCTGAAAATAACATATATAAAATACTGCGTAAGAACAAAAAGGTGCCGGGTCTAATGAAAGATGAAAATAACGGTAAAATTATGACACATTTTGTTGGACTTCGAAGCAAAATGTATAGTTACAAGGTGCAGGGTGGGAAGGTGGTTAAAAAATCTAAAGGGGTTAAGTACAATGTTGTTAAAAATAAAATTGCATTTGAGGATTATGTTGAATGTTTGAAAGAATTTAAGGAAAAAACAGCTACACAACGCTGTATCAGGTCGTATGCACACAACGTATATTCTGTTGAACAGTCAAAAATTAGTTTAAGTCCGTATGACGACAAACGTTATTTAATTCCGAACAGTTTTGACAGACTTCCGTGGGGGCATTACAGTATCTTATAATAGCGTTTTTTTTTTTGTTATAGATGAATGCCCCAACATTATCAGAGTTAGCTGTTAGAAAAATTTGCGAATCAATAACATCATCAGCAGTAGAATTCATGGAGCAGTCTCCACTACCATGGAAATTAACTACGGAAATTGTGAAACAATTTCCTTTATATAAATGGCACGCTATGATTAAAGAAGCCAAAAATGATCTTGATTCTTCATATACAGGAATTAACTTTATTAGATGTCACAAAGAAATAGATCCAAATTTAATTCACACTATATTAGGAAAATCAGATTGGGGTTATGTTTTTGAAGATTATTCTAGTTACTGTCTATGGACAAGTGGATATTGGCTGGACCAATATTACCTACACGTATGTAAAAATTGTTTATCTAAATTTAAAGAAATACATAAAACTTTAAATAAACGTTTATTTGCCTGCTATGACCATTCTCACGAGGTTCACGATGCACATGACATTATTTTGAACGTATACCAAAAAAGTATAATTGGTGTCACAGCTGCTTTAAAAGCGTAGTGTTTGAACTAAAAGACCAGGAATCTTGCAGAGATGCCTTACATGATAGGTCTAGAAATAACATCCGAATCCGATTTGATGAATCTGATGTAGACAGCGATATTGAGTTTTAAAAAAAAAACATCACAGCAAACAAATTACAAAAAAATATATAAAAAGCGTTCATCCGTCCTCCAGTTTCTCTCTATCTATTGTACTAACATTTATATATATATTTTTTTTCAAACATGTATGTAGTACTAACATTTATATATATATATATTTTTTCAAACATGTATGTAATTAGATTTAATAAATGAATATTTATAAAAAGATGTTTTATTGATTTCGTTAGATTTTTCTAGTAAGAAGAGTTCACAACAACAACAACAACAAGATGTCCTGATAGCTTGAGTCGTCAGAGGTGTGCAACATCAGAAGCAATGTTAGTGCGTGGTTGGAGTTCAAAACTTAGCGTGTTCAAAAACAAAAAAAAAAAACACGCACACACATAATACTAACATTACTTCTGATGTTGTGGCGCGGTTCTTCGGGCTATCAAGACATCTTTTTGGTATTTTTGAACAAAGTGTGCACGTCACGTGCGTCACGTATCACGTCACGTGCGTCACGTATCACGTCACGTGCGTCACGTATCACGTCACGTGCGTCACGTGTCACGTCACGTGCGTCACGTGTCACGTCACGTACGTCACGTGTCACGTCACGTCACGTGTCACGTTACGTGACGTATATCATAATGAAACGACAGATATGCATTTTTACAAAAACTTTATTAAAATCGTTCAAGATCATTAGCGATCCTATGTCTATAGAAAAATATATGTTGTCCTAACGCTATATGTTGTAAAGTACAGCCTACGAGCTTAAATGTATACAATTTTTGAATAGCATCTGAAAACGTATAATTTTGATCATTAAAACTAGCTCGAACAATCTTAAGCGCATTATAATAATAGCTTGGAAATTCAACAGTTTCTAGCATAGACATATACGGTACTAAAAGTTCATTATTTGCTTCTAAAAGAGCGTTCACGTCCATTTCTGAGAGGTAGAAACTAATGTTGTGCTTGGTTATTTCGAGAATTTTCGTACTATCATAGATTAGTCGTCGAATTCTGCAATAGTCACCGCACTCGATTTCGACAGGATCATACTTGTCAGGAAGGTTCTTCTCCTCCTCCTGCTCCTCCGTCTCCTTCACCGTTACCACATTGAGCTGGGTGATTAATTGTTCCCACTCATAGGAACTGAAAGATAGTTTCAACCGTGATGAGTTCCACACAATTACAGCAGGAGTAAATGATCTCGCTGGGCTTAGACCGCATCCAATTTGGTATGATCCATTTGGAAACTGCGTGTACAGCAGATAATGGTCCTCGTTCTTGGCCGCTTCTTCGTACCTTTCCAGAATAGCATCCAGCTCACGGTCGTAGTTTACAGATGATTCGTGTGAGCTGCTGGTGGTGAGGTCAAACTCGCTGCAACTTGAACCACTACCACTGGTATCCATTTTTTTTTTTACTAGCTGCCTGACTGACTGACTGACTGACTGCAACCGACTGAGAACTCACTTTTAGCAGAAACCCCCCCACCCCATACACCTAGACGATCGCATCATTGTCAATCCAACTATTATGTTTTGCATCAAGGCCAAGCCATTTGACGTACATTTTTTTACCTTTACGACGTAAAACTTTTTCAACTAAATAAACATCTGGATTGGCTGTTTTCTGTAATTCTTCGTCATAAAAGGCTCCTTTGATCGGTGCACCTTGCATATCTTCGAGCATGTACGTTGCAGGGTTGGTAATATTAATTTTAGTAACTTTAAATAATTCCGTTGTCCAGCTTGGAACGTATCCCTTGTCGAATAGCATTTTGGTTTTGCTGATGCGTACAATGTCACCAACTTTAAACTTACGCGGGCCCGCGATTTTTAAATGAGTATATTTTCGATTTAAGATACATTTTTCGTTGGATTTATTAATTTGTGATGGTTTACATCCGATGGTTTGATGACGTGTTCCATTGTATTCATTGGTAATGCTTTGTAATATATCAATCCATTTATACGATCCCATTAAGCTAAAGTATTTGTAAAGTTTATTTTTCAACGTCCTTATGGCTCTTTCAGCAATGGCCGCTTTCTTGATGCTATATGTACTATAATGATTAATATCATGCTTCTTCATTAAAGTTTGAAATTTACTATTGTAAAATTCTTTACCTTGATCAGATTGTAGATTTTTCGGCGTACGTTCCGTATGTGCGAGGATATCCGAAAACGCACGAGTTATCTCCTCACCCGTCTTTGTCTTTAACGGTCTAGTCCACATAAACTTGGAAAAAGAATCGATTACGACGAGAATTAATTTGAAATTTTTATTTTGATGAGCATAAGGTCGCATTTCAGCCAAGTCCGTCTGCCATAAATCGTCTAAGCCTTTAATGATGGTACGTCGTCTTAGATAATTTTTTCGAGCAGGCTTGTGCAGCTCGTTAACTAGTTGTAGCTTCTCCTTGGCGTACGTCATCATGTTTTAACGCTTTAAATTGTTGTTCCATCGGCTTTATACGCTTAGCAAGATCGAATGTTTTCAATGATATATATGATGTGCGTCCTTGCAAAAGTTGTAATTCATTCAATGATATTTTTCCTTATTGGAGTCAAATCGGTATGAGACTTAATTGTAGCCAACTCCTGTTCTATTCTTGTTGTTATATTTGCAATAGAGTCATCTACATATTTTTTTGTTGCCATATGTTTACCAGAAGTAGGCGGATTTCTCGAAATAAACTCTGTTATTTGATCTGTTTTTGCTGTTATTTTTTTTAAATCAATCACTGAGGTATCTACGTATTTTTTAGTTGCCGCATCTGAATTATCTGTGGGATCTTTTATATTACACAACTTTACGTTCTTGAAGTCAACATTTCCATCAGAAGTATGGGGTAGTGTTAACTTTGGCGGTGTACGCATATACGGAAGTGTCTTTTGTTTATCAAAGCGACGTCCGAATTTATCAAGACTCATCGTGTAAATGAAAGACCAAGGAACTAGATTACTGTATTATATTAGCTTCTTTTAGCTCGTTGAGGATGGCTACTATTTCATTATCATGCGACGTATTGCCAGCTTCCTGAGATGCCATAAGGAGTTTAAGTCGATCGATTAATTCATTGGGATCATCCCAGTACACGTATTCGATTGGTTCCTCGTTGTATGTCAAGTAATCACCGATACCTTTTCCTGTTGGCGGTTTTGATGTTGATGATGTTGTTGTTGTTGTTGTTGAGGGAGTGGATCTTGTTAATGATCGACTAAGTGGACTACGTATTTTTGTAGATGTTGATCGTGTGACAATTGTACCTTTATTTTTCTGCACATCTTTAAAGAGAGGCTTAATAATGTGATTATATTTAAATCCTGTCGAACCTTTTAGGCGTCCAAGCGAATCTAAATGAACACCGGTACTTTGCAATAGATTTTTATAGGGTTGTAAATCTGCATCTGCATAGTTTGGGTCATTATAGAATAAAAGTTGATACAGCCCAGGTGTGCCACGAAACCATGTACCTGCTAAGTTTGTCCCCTCAGGTAATATCTGTATTTGGCCAGTCGCTCTATCAAATTTAATTCGGCGTTTACCTAACATCCAACCAATGTTGTCGGTATATATAGGTCCATAATTTTTATCAATTTTATCGTTTTGTGTCCAAAAATCTTGTAAATAATTATGGCTTATTGGGGGATATTGATCTAAGTATTCTTCTATTGCTTCTTGTGAAAAATCAGCAGGACGCATTTCTTCAGGTAGTGGTGGTGTTTCAGGTCTCGGCGGTATATTACCTTGTTCATCAGTTGAAGCCACGTCTTCTAAATTGAGATAGTTTGGGTTCTGTGTGAATACATCATCATCATCATCATCATCATCCTGTTTCAATTTTTCCTCTTTTTTAATAATAAATGAAGGATGCTGCTGAGTCTTAGCTATTTGCTTAAGAGGTTCAGATATTGGTTTGAAAAGTTTTCTAATAGATTCATCTTCTGCAGTTCGACCTAACTTTAAAGTAAGATACTTTTTACGTATAGCTCGAGCAAGTTCTGCGATCTTTCTTTTATGACTAGCAACGGCAACTTGGTCCTTTGACATCATGTTACTGAATGATGGCGTACATGATAAGCCTACAATTTTATGTACTTATCAAATCCTACTCTGTATCGACCATAATTAAGAGGAAAGTCTTTAACAATAACTAACGTACCGTACTTTTCTGCCCAACATTCCGAACACATCTTTTTGAATTCATCAAAAGTAACATCTGGAGATACATGCTCATCAAATATATGTTTTAGATTAATTTCATCCTGCTTAAATAGTACTATAATGTTACAGTTGTCTCGTATGAGCTGTTTTGGAATTTTAGAGTATGTTTGGCAGAGATATGCAGCATCGATATCTTTATGACGACACATGGAGTAATACTCTCGAATTTTCTGCTGACCGTCACACGACACGTCGTCAAATATAAATATAGAGCTATTTTTAGCCTTACTTGGACTTATAATTTCCTCGTTATCCTTAAATGGGAAATAGCCAACACCCTTAGCAGCGGAAATCACTTCTTGAAGCAGTTGATACTTTGGTTGATACAACGATTTTGAATAAACGTAAACATTTTTAAACTTAGCACCGTTTGGATGGAAAAGCAGCGCCAGCATTACGTTCGTTTTTCCACATCCGCTTGGTCCGCAGATGATAGCGCGAAACGAATTCGGTAACAATTTACCATGTTTACTATGTTGAGTTTTTGCTGTAAAATCCAAGTTATCAATGGGTAATGACTGCTCTTGTTGAACAACCTTCATCGTGTGGCGTTCGAATAAGGAATGTGTAAAAGTATATATGTAGATATTGCTAACGCATCATCAACAGTTCTCATGTTAACGTACAAGGGTGAAGGTGTTGTAAACTCTCTGATAAATAATCTTCCGATAGAACTCCACGTACCTTCGTATCAGTTCCTGGGACGTAAGTGTGCGACAGATTAGGATATTTTTTTTTTCATTCTCACACATGTATATGTATATTTTCAGCGGGGACTAAATTAAAGAAGAGGTTAGCACGAGGAGATCCTGGAAAGAACCCATTGGATCGTGCTGCAAGAGACCACGATATTGCATACGCCTTATACAAAAATTTGAAAGACAGGCACAAAGCTGATTGGATTCTTGAGAACCGAGCCTGGGAACGTGTAAAAGCACCTGACGCTTCACTAGGAGAAAAGACTGCAGCTTGGCTAACAACTACCGCAATGAAGTTAAGCGAAAATTGGGTATGGGGCAGAAGAAATCATCTTTTCGACGAGGTGTTCTCACGAAAATCACAAAGTCCTTGAAGAAAAATGCTCCCACCACCACGACATTAAAAAAGTCTGCATTGGTTGCTCTTAAAGCGGCAAGATTAGCGGTGAAGAGTGCAGGTGGAAAACATAAAGTTCGACTACCGAGAATAATTCCGATCGAAGGAAAATCTGGGGGATTCCTACCCTTGATCCCCCTTTTCGCCGGATTAAGTGCCTTGGGGGCGCTCGTAGGGGGAGCTGCAGGTGTGGCCAAAACGGTCGTTGATGCCAAGAATGCACAAAAGAAATTGGAGGAAGACCATCGCCATAACAAAGCTATGGAGTCTTTGGGCAAAGGATTGTATTGAGAAAAAATGCTAAAGGTGGTTATGGGTTGTACCTCAAAAAAAAAACTCAAAAAAACTAAACATCAAGCTACCCAAGAAGCGCTTTATGATTATGAAATAAAGCAATATGCGAAGCTCTTGAACATACCTCATTTCCGAGGTGTCTTCATGCGTGACACTTTACCACGAGACGGTCCACGTAAAAGAGAATGCGCCGTCGTGAACTTAGATATTTCACAAAACAACGGAACTCATTGGGTAGCTTATAAAAAGATAAACAACAACGTTGAGTATTTCGATTCATTTGGTAACCTGAAGCCTCCACAGGAACTTGTTCGATATCTGAAAAACGCTAAAATTTTCTACAACAACGATCCTTACCAAACTTATAATCAAGTTAATTGCGGACAATTGTGTTTGAAATTTCTAAACAATAACAACAACAACAACGATGGATAATAAAACATTATCGGAATTTACATTAGAAGAGTTTGAGAAGAATATTCCGCCGCTGGAATATTTAATAAGCAATGTGAGACCTGCAGAATTATTGAGTATATGGCACAAACTGCCTGCAGAATACACATCCAATTTTGATCTTCAAATACGACTTCCATGCTATGTTCACTACAACAGACCTGATTGGACAACACATTGGGATGGACCGGCTACTGCTCAAGCAAATTGTTATTTCTGTAAATTATCCATTCGAAAATAAACAAAAAAAAAAAACTTGAATAAATGCTTAGTACACAGCTATATTTTTTCATTCATCATGTCGCAGTTGTTGAGAGTCAATAGCACTACTCATATATTTTCATTTCGTCCTTCAACACCGATAGTGTTGGATCCGAAAAAAGATTATGAATTGGCGCTTAGGTCTTTTACTTCATACAATTCCATACCGAATATTGAAAAAGGAGATAAATTTTATTATATCGACCGGATAGGTGGTGGTGGTCAATTAAAAGTCATCGAGTTTCCGACAGGTTGTTATGAAATTACCGACATAGAAACATTTATACGAACGCAAATGAATCTTGAAAATGAAGTTGCTCCTCCGGATGATTATTTTTCTCTAAAACCTAACAATAATACACTGCAATGTGAAATCTTTAGCAAGTATTATAAAATAGTTTTTACAGAACCGAATAATCTTGGACATCTATTGGGATTCTCGAAAAAAGTTCTTAATCCTGGTCAAAGCATTCTTCTGATTTACCTGTAAACATAATAAAAGTATCAACCATACACTTTGATGCTAACATTACGTCGGGAGCCTTTGACGGAGACACGCCTGCACACACGATCTACGAATTTGCTGTGGACAGCCGATCCTGGATACGCTATAGTCGAAACACCTGTAAATTTACTATATCTACCTGTTATACCGAAACAAGAAATAACCAACATCACAGTGTTGGCTTTAGATCAAGACGGTCGTCCTGTAAACTTTCAAGGTGAAACTAGTACTCTTGTGTTGGAGTTGAGAGCGAAGCGCAGATGGGATTAGTGATTATAAGACATAGTGGTGCTTCCAAGGCAACTTCAGTATTACCCCAAGCACCTAAGCGACGACATCTACTACTAACTACATCAAATATCCTGTTTCTACGCTCACTTGGATATCATGTCAACAACAACAAGAATCATGTACAAAAAGAGAAAAACTGAGGAGGCAGCAGCAGCAGCATCACATACTTCTCCGATGTTTGATCTATATCGATCTCCAGCATTCGATGAATCTATTCGCAAGGCTGAGTATAGATCTTATACGCCGTTCATCAAGTCATTTAATTGTAATGATGTTGTGGAATTTAGCATCAATCAAGTAGATTCGTTCTTTGCAATGAACGCTTCCCTTCTATCTATCAAAGGAAAAGTTGAAATAACTGGAGGAGGAGGAGCAGGAGATGTATCTTTAGCTCCAAACTTTGGTGCCTTCCTATTTGACTCTTGCACTTACAGTGAATCCGCTAGAGAAGTTGAAACAGTACGTGATCCTGGTATTGTAAGTACTGTCCGAGCTTACGTATGTTACAGTGAGGAAGACTCAAATCATATGGCTATAGCTGGATGGAACTATCCTTCAACACCTATAATGGCGTCAACACATAACAGTCTTTTAGCTTGCTAATGCCGCTTAAACATATTTTCAACATTTTCAATGATTATCCTATGATTACGTGTGGCAGACAAACTCTCAGATTGTGAGAGCTAGAAACGATAACGATTGTATCATTATCAAGGAAAAAAACTGGAACGACGACGACAGCGAAAATAACTATTGAAAGCATGGAACTGAAAATCAAACATATTTACCGAGTGATGATGTGAAAGAACAACTTTGAAAGCTATTCAAACTGATAAGCCGATACTTATACCGTTTAGAAAATGGGATCTGAATGAACTGCCTGCAATTACCGCAGATGCGAGAAGAGAAATATGGTCAGTTAAAACTAGCACCGCAATCGAAAGACCACGTTTCATTATAGTATGTTTCCAAACCGGTAAACGTGACGTCGCAACCTCAGACCCTACCCTGTTTGATCACGTGAATGCTGCTAGTATTCGAGTATCTTTAAATGGTGAATACTATCCCAACGAACGTATGCAATTGGACTTTGCAAACAATCACTTTACTGAAGCTCATTTCAACTATAGCGACTTTCAAACCAGCTATACAACTTCTTCTTCTCCTCTGAAGAGATGTCTTTTTAGATTATACCGCTTTTAAAAATCGCGCTTTGTTTGTTATTGACTGTTCCAAACAAGAGGAAACCATGAAATCATCAACTGTTGATGTTAGATTGGATATCGAAGCCGATACTGGCTTTCCAACCAACACCAAGGCCTACTGCATCATTATACATGACTGCTTAATCGAGTACTTCCCCCTCACCGAAGTTATTAAAACCATCTCGTAAGCAACGAAGGACTCTCAGTTCCGCATCAGACATCATGAGGATCGCGTTTGTTGACATTCAAGGCTTTACAGTTGACGGATTATTCGTACCTAAAGAACTATGTATCGAATTGGTTTCAAGAAAAGTCATTACATCTTTACACCTCCGCAACATTTTTCTACATTAAATACTAAAGACAAGAAAACTGTCGCTTACTTGGAGAAGAATTTCCATGGGTTAAATATTCTTCCGGCGACGTTAAAAATTCCAAGTTAAATGAAATAATTAAAATAAGGTGATATATGCGGCTGACTATGTCTACGTTCGTGGAGAACAGAAAGCAAACTTTTTACTCAAGAAATGTCACATTTTTGGTGTTTTTCCCAACATTATTGATGTTTGCAAGTATGATGGTACACCGTGTGCTACTGGAAACTTTTGTTGCTGATTTCCACTCCATGCCACACCAACGGACAATTTTCCTTGTACCCAGAGAAATGTTGAACGTCTACGCCACTGGTTTTCAAATATCATATTACCTATGTAGTTTTTTTCTATTTTCAATAAATATTAAACGTATTATTTGTAGTTTTATTGAAAATACCTCTGGTTTGCGAAATAATTGTCAGAATGTCTATACTATTTTCATTTGAACGGTATCATCCTGTATAATAATAACAGTACATCGTATACAGGTTATGAGACATTCTGACCGACCGACCGACCGACCAGAGGAGCCCCACCACGCTATTTAGGTCACGCCTTGCTATATACGATTTAACGATATACCGTCGGTCCATCGATCCGCTATTTTTCGATGCACCCCTGTATACACGTTGCCCCCCCGTAATCCACGCCAACACCAGAAGGTGCGAACATCGGCGCATCTATGCGCGAGATGCCCAAACCCATCAATGGCAGCTGTCCAATGACGCATAGATTCCGTTAGGTTTGTACACCGCCAAACAAATCTACGCCATTTATGCGCGAGATGCTCAACCCATCAATGACAGGTGTCCAATGACGTATGACAGATGACGTTAACGCCATCTATGCGTGAGATGCCCAATGACGCATGACAGGTGTCCAATGACACACAGATTCCGTTTGGTTTGACAGCGCCATCTAGCGGCGGAATCCCCAACTCATGAATACAGATTCCGTCCAACAACCTGTCAATGGCGCGCGACGCCAGCGCCTCTGGTGGCGGATTTTGGAAGTTTTGAGACCGAATCCCCATAGA